>JAGXJF010000497.1:0-13396 GCA_019208055.1 Stipa capillata | reverse complement strand
TGATTGACTCCACGGCCGGCTACGAAATCTTATGTTTTCTCGACGCCTACTTGGGCTACCACCAGATCAAGATAAAGGAGGATGACGAGATCAAGACATCATTCATCACTCCATTCGGGGCCTTCTGCTACGTCTCTATGCCTTTTGGCCTAAAAAATACCGGTGCCACGTACCAGCGGTGCATGCAGCGCTGCCTCTAGGAACAGATTGGCAGGAACGTGCAGGCCTACGTCGATGATGTGGTGGTCAAGTCTGAGAAGAAAGAAGATCTCCTAACTGACTTGGGGGAAACATTCTCCAACCTTAGGCGATTCAGTATGAAGCTCAACCCAGAAAAGTGTGTGTTCGGAGTGCCTTCGGGAAAGCTACTCGATTTCATCGTTTTCGAACGAGGAATCGAGGTTAACTCGAAGAAGATCGACGCCATCATCAAAATACGGCCACCAAAAAGCCTCAAGGATGTCCAACGGCTCACCGGGTGCATGGCGGCCCTTAGCCGATTCATCTCCCGACTCGGCGAAAGGGCCCTGCCCCTCTATAAGCTCCTGAAGAAGTCGAATAACTTCACATGGACGTCTGAGGCTCAAGACGCCCTCGATGGGCTGAAAAAGCTCCTGACCACGTCCCTGTTACTGGTCTCCCTGATGCCCAACGAGCCGCTGCTCCTTTACATCGCAGCAACTACCCAGGTGGCCAGTACCGTCTTGGTCATCGAACGCTCCGAGCCAGGCCATATCTAGAAGGTTCAGCGCCTGGTCTACTTCATCAGTGAAGTGCTTTCTGAGTCCAAGGCGCGGTACCCACAAATACAGAAGATCATTTATGCGGTGTTCATAACTTCTCGGAAGCTAGTCCACTACTTCCAGGGACACCCGATCACGGTGGTCAGTTCCTTCCCGATCGCCGATGTCATCAACAATCGCGACACCACAGGACGGATCGCTAAATGGGCAATGGAACTAATGGCATTCAGTATAGTTTATGCCCCCGCACGGCTATCTAGTCTCAAGCTCTTGCCGACTTCATGGCCGAGTGGGCAGAAGTCTAGTCCCCACCCTCCGTCGTCGACCTCGAGCATTGGACACTCTACTTCGACGGCTCACTGATGCTTTAGGGCGCGGGGGCTGGCGTTGTGCTCATCTCTCCAAGAGGAGAACGTTTCAAATACGTGCTACAGATCCACTTCCCGGCGTCCAACAATGTCGCCGAATATGAAGCCTTACTACACGGCTTACGCATTGCGACCTCACTTGGGATCCACCGGCTCCTCGCCCGCGGAGACTCCGAACTGGTGGTCAGGCAGGTGATGAAGGACTGGTCATGCAGAGACCCAGCCATGGAGGCCTACTGCCAAGAGGCGCGCAGGCTGGAAGCCAAGTTCGATGGCCTCAAAATCACGCATGTCCTCCGCCGAGACAACGAAGCTGCAGACGCGCTCGTCAAGCTGGGTTCCAGTCGGGATGTCATCCCGGCTGGAGTTTTCATCCAGAAGTTGCATGCTCCCTCTATCAAAGCGGAGACAGTGCCTGAGACCACCAAACCACACCTCGAAGGATCTGATAGCACTCAGCAGACTCCGCAAGAAGTCTTCACCATCACCCCCGACTGGGCAACGCCCTTCCTCGACTACCTCCTGCGAGACATTCTCCTGCCGGATCATACCAAGGCACGTCGTCTCGTGAGGCGTGCCAAGGCCTACGTCATCGTCGATGGCGAACTCTACAAGAAGAGCGTCTCCGGAATACTCCAGCGATGCATACCTCAAGAACAGGAGAAGCAACTTTTGCACGATATTCACTCGGGAAGTTTGCGAGTACCATGCGGCGCCAAAGTCATTAGTCGGTAAAGCCTTCTGACAAGGATTCTACTGGCCAACTGCCATCTCCGATGCTGAGCACATTGTGCGCACTTGCGAGGGATGCCAATACTTCGCCCGACAGACATACTTGCTGGCTCAGGCACTTCAGCCTGTCTCGATCACCTGGCCTTTTGCCGTTTGGGGTCTGGACATGGTTGGTCCCCTCAAGAAGGCTCCTGGGGTTACACACATCTTTTCATCGCCATCGACAAGTTCACCAAGTGGATCGAAGCCAAGCCAGTCGCCACGATCACCACTAAAAAGGCCGACGAATTCTTCCGGGATATAGTATGTCGTTTCGGCGTTCTTAATGGCATCATCACAGACAATGGCACTCAGTTCACCGGTGGCGTCTTCCTCTAATTCTGTGATGTCTACAACATTGGCCTCAACTTCACTGCCATGGCACACCCACGCACCAACGGGCAGGTTGAGTGGACCAATGGCTTGATTATGCAAGGCATCAAACTTCGGATCTTCTAGCGCCTCAAAAAATTTGTGGGTAAATGGGCAGCCGAGTTGCCCTCGGCACTCTGGAGCCTACGGACTACACCTTTCTTCATGGTATATGGAGCCGAGGCCATGTTACCGACTGACCTGGACAACGGGTCTCCGTGCATCCACACCTACACTGAGGCCAAGTCAGCGGAAGCAAGACAAGATACTATCGACCAGCTCGAAGAAGCACGCGAAGTCGCTTTCCTTCGATCGGCAAAGTACTAGCAGGGCCTACGACGCTATCACAGCCGGCACGTACGCGGCCGCTCGTTCAACATTGGCGACTTGGTTCTACGCTGAGTCCAATCCAACAAAAACAAGCACAAGCTCTCACCACTTTGGGAGGGTCCGTATGTGGTCGCCGAAGTACTACGCCCGGGGGCTACACTACCCTGGGTGTGCCCAAACGCACTCGGGCTTTTTTTCATCCGAGCAACTTATTTTAGTGCTGTGTATACAATCTGACGTTAACTCTTTGCTCTCGTTCGCTGGTTTACGCCACAACCCTGCGCTAAATGGGAAACAGCCCACGGCTACTCTCTACGCAAAGGGGGCTACGACGGGTCGGCAAGAGCACATACAACGGATTAACCTACACATCTTTTGCGAAGAAAGAAAGATGATAGGCTTTAAAACAAGTTCTCTACAAAACATGCATAAACAAATATTCACTCGGACTTCCCGAGCAATTGACACACATGTTTATCCCTACAGCTCGACACGGTCGACGAGGGAGTGCGCCGTGCCTTCGACCACCTTCATCAGCTCCGGGACTTCTTCGTCAGGAACATCGGCAGTATACCCTTCCCCTATTGCTTCCATGTCAAGCAACGGGTAGTGGGACTTCGCCACCGCGAGCAACAACACCTCTTCGGATCGTGAGGCCTCCCTCTGCAACCACCTAGCCTTATCGGGCACCCATCAAAGACGCTCCATGATCACCTTCGCGTGGTCCAGCACGGGGTCGTTTTCCCACAGAGCGTCACAGGCTGTCTGACCTGCTGTCTTTAAGGACTCGGCCATCTTGCTGATCTTCTTGATGCGCAGTTGGAAGGCTACAAAGACAAAACAGCGGGCACCGACCGAACAAGACCCGAGTCAAGAACTTACCGGTGGCGGAGTCTGTGGCCCTCTTGTTTGCCGACTCGACAGCCTCCAAAGCCCTTCTCAGGCTACCGTCAATGACGGTCACCTCCTCCTCCAGCTGCCTGACTCGAGCCCTCTCCGTCTCGAGCTCCTCTTGAAGCTTGGCGGCCCTATCTTCGGCGGAGGCAAGTTGACCGACGCGGGCCTTCATCACCTCAAGCTCCTCCCTAAGCTTGGAGGCCTCGTCTTCAGTAGCTGCAGAAGGCAAGTCAACACGGCAAGAAACAAAAAATGATCAAAGAAGCTCGGCTTCCTTGCCTTGAGCCTGGGCGGCTTCTTGGGAGAGGCCCCTCCTCAGGGCCGCAATCTCGACCCCCGCGCGTGGGCTACTTCCTGCGTCGCCTGGAGGTTCCCCCTCAAGTTATCCATCTAGGCCTTGCGTTGGCCGAGTCGGTTGAAGGATGGGAGATGCTCCTGGAGGAACTCGGTCTTATCCATAGACCATGTGGTCAAAGTCTGCAAGAAGCATTAAGGCAAGTTAGCTACTCGGGAAAATCGTCAAGACCATCCACTCGGTTCCTTGAACCCAGTGAAGGCTCGGGGGCTACACCCTCTAGGTGCACTGATCGTACACCCAGAGTGAAATCTACAGAATCAACAAAGGACCCTCCGCCCGACTACTCTAGTCGACCGAAGACTCGGGGGGCTACACCCTCTGGGTGCACTGATCGTGTACCCAGAGTGAAATCGTGCACTCACAGGCAAAAAACAGAATAACAGAAACAGAAATACAAGGGCGAAAGCCTTACCTACATCAATGGCCGCAGTCTGCCGTTCAGCAGGTTGCCGCTCTCCCTCGCCGTCTTCAACAGTGCCGGGAGCGTCTTTCCGAGCTGGGTGGCGATGTCTATCGCCTCGTCCCATTCTTCCGCCTCCCGGACATCGTCGATCTCCCGGAGGACTTTGCTCAGCCGTGCGGGGTCCGTTTGTCGGACCCGCAGCGGCTGGATCGCCAGCTGGGATCCCAGCAGAGGAGGGGGACACGCGATCGATTTCGACTTCCTCCACCGACATCGCCAGATTACCCCTGTGGTCCGATAGGACGGTTCCTGCTAGAGTCAGGCCCACTTCCTCTGACGCAGCCGGAGCCGGCGCTCCAGCGCTGAGCCTCTCCGGCTAAGGAGTGGAAGGTAAAGCTAGGGGCGCGCCATCCTGTCGGGGAGAAGGCCGTGGGGAAGGATTTGTGGCCGCCCTAGGAGGAGACGAGGGTTGGGCATTTGGTCCCGACTGGCTCCCCCCTTGACCGGACCCCGGGGCACTCGATGAGTCCTTTGGAATATTCCCCATCCTCCTTGACCTACAGAAGCATCCAGTTCGTTAGTTTTCTCCGTATGAAGACAAAATAAGCAGGAGATGTCCACTCGGTGGTTTACTTGACGGATCGGGGAACGGGGACATGCTTCTTGGTCCCCGAGGCCTGCCACCTCTGTGCGGCAGCTGGTGGAGTCGGCGACGTCGAAGAACCGCTCTACCCCCCGAAGGAGGCATCGGCGGACCTCTTCCCTCTCCGTTCGACTTCATCCTCAGCCGCCCGAGGAGTCTCCTTGGCGACGGCGGCGGCTGGCGCCATCGGGGTAGGTTGGGTGGAAGAGCTATCCTGACCCCCCGGGGCAGCGTTGGTGGCCGTCCCCCTTCTCCGATCTACACGAAGGGGGCATCGTCTTCGTCTTCTTGGGCTTCCTCCTCAGGAGCTGCTGTTACAACCGGCGAAGGAGCGCTGGGCTCCTCCGATGCAGGGGAACCTCCCCTTGACGATCCGGCACCAGCAGACGATGACCGGGAGCTTTCCTGCGGTGGCTACCAGCTGGGGATGTCAGCGTATTGGGGCTGGTTCCAGATCTCCTTCTCTGGAAGGGGAGTTGAGGAACTGAACCCGAATAGATCCTGCGAAGTCAGGGGGGCACAGACGAAGACCGAGTATGACTCGCTTGAAACATATACTACAAATGATGAAGTCAAAGGACTGGCTGGTTACCTGACTCGGAGGATTGGCACGGTTATGGGGCGCCGTGTGTCTGGAGGTGTCCAGATCTGCACCCTGGGCCATCAGCCTCCCGACTCGGCGCTTGACCTCCTCCTCCGTGAGGTCGTCAGCTGACTCCCGGGTCACATCCTGATGGCTAGTGTACGCATACATCAGGTGGACCCTAAGCTTCGCAGGCTAGATTCGGTGCCTGATGAAGGTCGCTACAACGCCGACCCCAGTGACTCCCGACTGGAGCACCTGGGAGAGATGAGCCATGAGAACCTCGACTGCAGGCTGCTCCCATTCTAGCGGAAGCTCCGTCCAACTTGCCCTAATCTCTGGAGGCTGACCCACGAACACTGGGAGCGAGGGCTCGGGATTGCTGCAGTAAAGCCAGGCTGAGTGCCATCCTTAGTTGGAAGTCTGAAATGGGAGCTTGAGGTAGTACTTGATGGCCCCCGGCCTCAGCTGAAACCCGACTCCCCCGACAACAGCTGGGTTGTTCTTGCTCGGCTGAGGCTTGACAATGAACAGTTGCTTCCATAGCGCAAAGTGTGGCTCAATCCCGAGGAAGCACTCGCAGAGCGTGATGAAGCACGCCACATGGAGCATCCCGTTGGGGTTGAGGTTGTGCAGCTCCAGCCCATAGAAGTATAAGAGCCCGCGCAAGAAAGGGTGCACCGGGACAGAGAGGCCACGGTGGAAGAAAGAGGTGTGGACGACGAGCTCACCGGTATTTGGAGTGGGGACCTCCTCCCCGACGGCGGGGTGCCATTCGATCAGCTCCCTTGGCAGAAGCACTCCCGCCTCCACCAAGGTGCGCAGCCGGGCCTCCGTCGCGGTGGACTTGGTCCAGGGCGCCATTGAACCAGCGGGGGAGATGCTCTCACTGAGTGATGCCCACACCACCGTGTCCTCCTCCTCTTCAAGCAGATCCACTTCCCTGATGGAGGTGGGCATTCAGCGGCGGCGGGTCGAATCTAGGGTTTCTGTAGATCCCCGATTTGGTTTCGGCCGACTAGGCTAGGAAGGCAAATGCGCGGTGCGGCAACAAGGCGGAGTCTAAACGGTGGCGAGATGGATGCGGGATTGACAGCGATTTGAGTCTGCTGCGCGGCGGCGCTCTCGGCTCAATGTCGCGGGAAGACGAAAGGATTTGGGAGCAGAAGAGACAAAGCGTGAAAGTGGAGCCGTTGTGAACAGACCGGGTTTTAAAGAAAAGACAGCCTGGTGGGTGCGATTCTTCCGCCCCCACGGGGCGACTTTTCTGCTTCCACGGCGTAACTCCTCCGCATTCACCACGCGACTCTTCCGTTTCCACGGTGAGGTGTTACCGTTTCCAGCATCTGTCTGACCAGAGTATCAATGGTTGGCCTTCTGGGACTAACGGGCCATTTGAATACACCCCACATAAAGAGCGACTGTAACGTACCTTTAACGGGTCACTAGTCGGTTACCGAATAACTCGGAACTGAACATTGCGGTTTCGAAGGGTTTCAATGGTTGGCCTCCAAAGGAACGCAATCACTTGAATACACCCGAGTGAAGGGCAGCTGTGGTGCGCCTTCAGTAGGCCACGAGTTGGACACCGAGCAACTCGGAGCCACCGGTTTCTTCACCCGGACTTTCCGGGGACTTTACCCTGGAATCTCCAGGATCCAGAATTTCTGGATTCAGTGGAACATCCGGGCCTTAGGCTCCGCCACTCGGGACCGAAGCGCTACAGCTTGTGTTCTGGTTCTGACGCGAATTTCGAGGGCATTCCCCCAGAGGGACCCCAGCTGGATCCGAACCACTCGGGAAACCAGATGCCACTCAGGAATTCAGTTGGGATTCATGGTATGTCCCCCGCTGAGCTATCAGCCGGTCTCCATCCGCTGGAAATGACTGGATACCACCAGAATTTACCCGTTATTAACTCAACCACCATGATATTCCTGCCCTATGGGTGAATATTACTCGGCTTATTATCTCTGCTCTACAGGAGTTCTATGAGTCCCTCACAATCTTCAAAGAGGACAAAGCCGGCCCTCTGGACATAGGATGGGTCACGCCGACTATTCAGAGTCCGACTTCTACACGGAGACACCTCATCGACTTGGAGTACAAGACAGGGATAAGTACTTACCCGGCAACCCCGGATTCAGTTGTAACTAACTAGGAAATCAATCTGTAAACCGATCCAGACTCTTGTAACCCTACCCCGGTCGCCTATATAAGGTCAGTTAGGGACCTCCGATTGGTAGATCCACATGAAGCTACATACGCTCTTATATTCTCATACACACATAGCCCTAGCAACCTAGAGATCTATTCTCGAGGTCCTGCGACACTCGAGATACAAGCAATACCAACCACCAAACACAGGACATAGGGTATTACCTCTTCTTGAGGGCCTGAACCTGCCTAAATTTTGTCTCCCATGTGCACCCATCTGGATCTGCTGTGCTCACGCTGCCCTATATTTAATATTGTCGGATCTAAACACCGACACTAATAATTTCGCTAACGAAATATAAGAGAGGACCACACAATTGACTGCTCTACCCCATCCCCTATGCTTACCAACAAATGCATGGCGAATTGACAACACACAATCCAATACAACTATTAAAGACATAGCACGCAATAGATTAATTCGAAACAAATAATTGATTAAAGACATAGCATGCCGAATATGGATGATAATCATAATAACATGATGGTGCCAAAGATAGATGGTCATCACAGTAAACATGACAATGCTACATAATTACTACCAGACACCCCGTTGTCTCAATGGGACTACTCACAATTCATGAATGATATCGTGAACAAGTAATAGAATGATTTCATAACTTGAAGTATACCAATATACATTAACAATCCGAGGTTGCTAATGTTGTAAATGAAGTACAAGGAAACCTAATCTATTGGTGGTGATAGTACAGATGGAAAACTATGGGTGAAGGCGGTGGTGGTGTTTCTCTATTTCTTTTTCGATGTTGCTCTCTGTTCGTGATGCAAGACCTTTAGTATAAATAGAAAAGACTGCATGAAAGGGTTTCCCTCGATGAAACGGATCTGTACGTGAAATGGCGGCAGCAGCGGAGTCCTATAGGTCCTACATGGCAGTCCAGGTCAGCAAGCCCTGCCGCCTGGCCCAACGGTGGCCCCTCTGGTTGCCTCCTTCGGCATGAAATAATTATAAAGTTGAGAAGGAAACCTTTTGAATTTTATAAAAATCCATTTTTGTTGCATAAAGTTTTTGAATGTTATGCATTCTTAGAATTCCTAAAATCTTCACTAACTTTTCTAGAATATATATATTTTTAAATTTAATTTTAGTTTTTGATGCTAACTGGGTTGTCAAGTGTGTGAAATGTCGCCATGTCATCAGCAAAACTATTTTCAGTAGGATAAGAGACCAAGTTTAGATGGTTTTGACACTTGAGGGACCAAACATATCTGATGTAGAGTTGAGGGACCAAAATTAAAATTTTGCAATAGTTGAAGAACCAAAAATATCTTTTTCCTAACTTCATAACTCTTCCAAATCTGGTCTCTTTTCTCCAAATCGTCCCAAGATTGCTACTCCATAACGCAGCCACTAGCCAGACAGATTTGGATAACCCGAACCAGTTATGTCTGAAATGTGTTGGTTATAGGTGGGAGAGTCATCACAGACGATTCATTCACTTGCACCGTTTGTGATAATTCATCAAAGTCGGTTAAGCAAACACCCGTCTGTGATGTCAACACACATCACAGACAGATCGATTTACGAATCGTCTGTGATGACTCATCATAAACAATTCAAGTGATACCCGTCTATGATACACCCGTCTGTGATGTCAAACTCACATCACAGACGGAAGACAAGGTCCGTCTATGATGCCGGTACACATTATAGAAAGATATCACTTGAACTGTTTATGATGAGTCATCATAGACGGTTCGTGAATCGATCTATCTATGATGTGAGTTGACATCACAGACGGGTGTTTGCTGAACCGATTGTGATGAGTACCCATATGTGCTGACTTATCATCCCAAAACCTGCTCTCAGGTGAAAAGTCATCGTAGACGGTTTGTTCATTCACACTATTTGTAATGTGCCTCATCTGAGACGGTTCCATGAATCCAACAAACAAGCAATAAAATCGTGTGTGTAAAGGATCAGCTTCATCGTGGATGCATTGAGTAAAAGGCGACTCCCTTGTCGCTGTATTTCTCAGCCAACCATTCAATGAGTGCGACCTGTGAGAAGTTGCAGGATCAGATTCGTATCAAGATCTCGATCTCATACATAGATCTGTATAAGGGAAATGAGATCACATAATTACAAGCTTCAAGGTTGACATACCTAACTACGCTTGTTCCTAAGATATTGTGGTACTCGTCGAAGTTACTTTCGCCGAACTGAAGTTTCAAACAACAATGAGAAAGATCACAATTGTTTTCTTTTCATAACAGCCTTAACGTATAAAGTTTCTTTTCATACTAGCTTCTCCATACTCAGCTTCCATGCAAATAAGCAAAAGAAGATTAGAAGGGTCCATATTAAGATCAGTGACTTCTTTATATTCAGCTTCCATACTCTGCGCCAAAGGAGATTGCTTACGTTCAGGAGCAAGAACTACAACTTCCACAAGGGAAACAACAACCTCTATTGGTCGTACCAAATATTCAGACATACGTTCGACAGCAATTGGGCATAACCACTAAACATAATAACTTGACCATCACACACCTAGTTTATAAGTGCAGTTTCATTCTGCATAAGCTTACGAAATGGACAATCACAAAAAAAAATATCTGTACGTATCTGAAATTATATTCTTTCATTTTGTGTCATCTACCTGATATATCTTGCGTTTATCATGTCACTTGATTATTGGAAGAGACAGAGGAGGCTAACAAACATAATTAAAGTGCTTACCTCTGAACTTCTTGACCAATCTTGTAGAAGAGAAACAACTCGTGAGAGGGTGCTGATTGGGTGCTATGAATCAATGCATCAAAACTATGTTTAGTCAGCAATACAAACTACAGTACATATATGAGTCAGAACAATAGATCCATATGCAAATCGAAAATTGGCATAAGAGAGGATTACGCAGCTCAGGTATTTCTCACTAGAGTACCAGACCATCAATTTATTT
The DNA here is from genome assembly GCA_019208055.1 of Stipa capillata. NCBI lineage: Eukaryota > Viridiplantae > Streptophyta > Magnoliopsida > Poales > Poaceae > Stipa > Stipa capillata. Next base: position 2,784 of record JAGXJF010000497.1, on the reverse strand, counting down.
GATTCCTGTGCTTTCCAGAGATAACTCTTAGAGCAACCATTGAATCATTTCATCGAGCACTTGGAGAACACATACAAAATGTATGAACAGAGACACAAAACATTTACTCCACCGATGCATAACCACCTCGATACGGACTAGTCCCTAGGCTGATCATGTTGGCCTCATCACGGTGTGATTGAGACAACGTCGACCTCTTCTCGCCATGCCGTTGCACCGAGGAGGCACTCCTGCACGCGGTAGCCAGCGAGCGCCTCCATTGCAGCCTCCCTCGGCGCGCAGCGGCAGTGCTACTTCTTCCGCTCTCTCCGTCTGTCCCTCCTCATATCCGCTGTCGGAAGATCAGCGGCCATCGTGGATATGACTGCTGCGAGAAAAGCGAGGAGTTGGGGTCCTTAGGGAGCAGGACGGAGGTGGAGGTACGCGACTGCGGCGGGCTCCTCACGTCGGGGTCATCGGGGAGCAGGGCAGCGGTGGAGGTAGGCGACGGAGGCGGGCTCCTCGCGTCGGGATCGTCGGGGAGCAGGGCGGCGCGACAGGTTCCTCGCGTCGGGGTCCTCCCGAGCAGGGCGAGAGTACAGGAGATAAAAGGGTCGGGGAAATATGAGGATTTGATTATAGGAGAGTAAATGTGCAGTTAAAGACTGAATTAGTCGGGATTCAATTAAATTTATGAGTTGATTAAAGTTTGATAGATAATTCAGATTGTTTACATTTCACTAACTTGTACTTCTTATATTAGTATAGATTGCAAAATTACAGATGCCATGGATCTCACTTTCCTTTTTTCCCGTTACGATTGACGATTAAACTCCCAATCGAGAGGTTCTTATAAACTTTCAACCGGATGATTTGGAAGTTTGTTACTGGATCTTGAGCCGAAACATTTCGATTAGGCAAGTTTTCCACTGGATTTTGAACCAAAAGCTGAAAAATTTCAACTAGAAATATGAAAATTTTAATTGGACAACTTTCAGCTAAAAGCTCACAAGACGGAGAGGATTCAATTGAAATATGAAATTTGTAGTTTGAGGCACATTTAGATAGGGCCGGGGCTAGGTCATAAAGAAAAAAAGAAACTGGACTAGAAAATTTTAATTTGAAAAGCTTGGGTATTAGGGATATGGCTTGCCTTACGCTTTGGCTCCGAGCGCCGTGGCAATGCCTCGTCCGGTTGCGCTCTGACTCTGTGACGGCGCATCATCTCGGTCACTCAATATGGTTGCACCTTTGTCTCTCTGCACACCAACGTATTTCCTCGTGGACGGTGCATATGGGATCTCTACAGAAGTGCAAGCTGAGCTCGTAGATGGGGCGCGGCCTCACGGACAGTGCCATGACAAACCTAGGAGAAGGGGACATTCGGAAACAGGGTCAGAGAGAAAATAGGACCGCATGTCATCCATCCTCGCATCCACACGAGTGTCCGAGCGTAATGTAAGTTTAGAATTCTGTTTAAATCATTTGTTATCATGTCCTTGAGTAAACTATCATCTATATTTACCTACGAGTGTAGATGACTTGTTTGCAGAAGTCTTTATTATGATTCTATTCTAAGTCATCAGTGATCACATATTCATATGTGTTGCTGATGATCACGTTTTTCACAGATCTTCTATATGAGATATGAAATTAATAATGTGGATACAAGTTAGAGAATATGATGTTAGTTGACCCACATTGAGGTACTGCATATTGGTGTCATAAGTTGATCCCATACTGTGTTTATGTGAGAATTGAGACTCCTTAAACCTAATATCTGCTGCAGGAGAGTTCACAAGGTCTTGTTCTGCTACAGTACTATCAACGTGCAGTACCAAAAAACAAATAATGAAAAATGTTTCTTTTTTTACAACATTGCCCTCACATTCCTACGCGATTCGCTGATTACATGTTGCCATCAGCTGCCTCGACTGCCGGGGTGGAGATATGGGACGGATACCCAGAATTCAGAATTTGAAATGGAATCCTAAACTTTTTCAGCATCCGAGAGGCTTCCATGTTACCACGCTATTCACGGTCGACGTCACGTGAGCCAGCGGAAAAGTTAACTGGAACTTTGGAAGCACATCACAACTTGTGTTTCACAAGCGGTCTGTGCCTCACCTGACATGTTTTTAGCTTCTTATGCTGGTTTATATTTGGTTTCCTTGTCCAGAACAGAATGTAGCAGCAACAAATCACGAATGTAAAATTCCTCACCCAATTAATTTAGATTTTTTTCGAGAACATCATTTTGATTTCATGGCAGCCATAGAAACTCAGCATTCTAATTTTTCTAATTTGTTTTTAAGGAACCTTTGCGGAGGCATGGATTATATTTGGCATCATCTCCCTCCAGATGGACGCTCAGGGGGAATCCTCTTGGGCGTTAATAAATTGGTATTGGATGTCAGGAAAATCCAATTTGGGAGATTCCACATTAGATTTCGCATCGGCAATTTGGCGGATAACTTTCAGTGGTGGTTGATGGCGGCTCACAACATAAAGAGGAGTTCTTAGTGAGTTAGCAAATGCTGGTTCCAAATCGAATTTACCTTTGTTGATGGGAGGTGATTTTAACATTATTCGTCGTCAGAACGAAAAGAATAATGACCATTTCGATGCACAATAGCCTTTTTTGTTTAATGATGTCATTGAGAATCTTGAATTGAGAGAAATTCATATGTCTGGGCGCAATTTTACTTGGGCTAATTCGCTTCCTAATCCCACTTTTGAAAAGCTAGACTGTATTTTTATGTCAACTAGTTGGGCAGGTAAATATTCCCTAGTTACGACCTAAGC
>JAGXJF010000496.1:0-62047 GCA_019208055.1 Stipa capillata | reverse complement strand
TTTGCTCACGATACGTTACACAACCCAATGCGAGACTTTGATGGTATCCCTGTGATCAACTCCTTGATCACCATACCTATTATCCTCGTTATCGGTTTGTACTCTTTTCTCGTTTCCGTATTTCGGTATCCCCGTGACTAACCTTTTAGTCACAATACCTGGCCAGGCGATGCTGGACACCGTAATACCGAGTGGGCCAGAGTGTATCTCTCCATCGCCGGATGGGCAAATCCCAGTCTTGAGATATCTAGAACCACATATACTTTCTGGTGTACCTGAAAGTCACCTTTATAATTACCAGTTACGGAGTAACGTTTGATGACCCCAAAGCAACCATCCGGTATCCGGGTCTACGATATTCTCATGGTCTAAGGGACGCTGTGAGTCATGTGTTGACTTTGACAATAGTTGTGATGAATATCTTGCCATCTTATGAGGAGTTGAATATTTGGTTGCATGAATTCAAGGTTGGAATTATTTGCAATATGTTTGATTGATTGAGTTTCTCAATTTATCTCAAGAAAAAATTGAGTGGATAAAGGATTTTTCTCGACTGACTTGGGTCAAGTGGAAAACTTGTGCTCGCAACGCTTTGCTTGGTCTATTGTGTGCAGGTGCGAGTGGGTACGCGATGGTTCGGCCATATGGACCGGCATGATAGCTTGGAGGGCTGAGATGCGGTCAAGGAGGTGGCGACGACATCGTGCGGCTTAAAAGCATGTATGCGGACGACAAGAAAGCGGGTGGAGACGAGACGTGAGGACCAAGTCAGTGCGAGGGCGTTTTGGTAAAAACGCGGAAAACCACCAAATCTCAACCAAGAAACTGCGGCGGCGGCCGGAAGCGGTTTAGGGTTGGCAGCTTAGGGTGGAAGGAGAATCGAGAGGTGGCTAAGCTATTTAGACGCTTTGGGATGCGTGCTAGATAGTTAGGCCCATTAGGGCATGAGGCCCAAGAGTGGAAGAGGGGGTTGTCCCTCCCCACTATAAATAGATGATGAGAGTTTTGTTAACCCTTGAGCACTTGGATTAGATTTTGTGAGCTGCACTAAGAGAGTGCTTTGCCTAGATGAGAGGCTTGTAAACTCCCTAGAAAATCCACGAAAATCAATACAAAAAGATTTCCAAGAAAAGCCTTGAGTCTCCCTTTGTGATTGTGAAGTTTTTCCTTTTTGTTCTTTGGATTTTCGTCCTTCCTCTTCTCTTGTGATTCGATCCTTGATTTGATAAGTTTGTGATGGATAGATACTTCTAATGTGATTCTATTCAAGCATATTCTAGGATCAATCTCATCTCTCTTGTTCTTGAGTTTGCTTGAGGGAGAAGGAAGGTAATTGGGGTTTTGTGAACAAGTTGATCAAAGGCTAATCTTAGAGGTTTATTTGGTGGAATAGATTGCTAGGACGTGTGAGATGTTTCTATATTGATTGCATATCAAAATTCCTCACAAGTCCTAAGAATCAATTGATTTGATTTCGTGCAAGTCTTTCCTCTCATTTGCTCTTGGAACAGCTGTTAGTAAATTGGGGTTTTCTCTCAGCACAGATGAGCTTTTGAGGTGATTCCAATTGGAACAGCTCCATAAGTCTTTTGTCTACCTCTGTGCAAAATTTCATCCAATTCCGTTGGGTGGATCAAAATCTGCGAACGTTTTACCGAGCGACAGTCTGCTGTTTTTTTCAAAACCGGAAGTTCCGATTTTCTTACTCCGGAAGTTCCGATCCACATCGGAAGTTCCGATCCAGAAGTCGGAAGTTCTGATTTTTCCAGAGCATTCGAAATTGGGGTGACTTCAGAACATCCGGTAAGGTCGGAACTTCCGATATTGTTACACCGGAACCTCTGATCCGACTGTGTTTTGCTTAACTTTTCTCAACCCATTTGTCAATTGATTTTTCGCTGCATTCCTTGACTTGAACACAATAACTAATCAATAGTTTTGTGTTCGAATCTTGAGAAGAAATTTTTAGTTCGACATTCACCCCCCCTCTGTCGGAAGCCACCGATCCAACAAGTGGTATCAGAGCCCGGTCTCGCTTCTCTATAAGCTTTGACCGGCTTTGCGAGCTATGGCTTCCCACGGATACTCGACTCGTCCTCCTGTCTTCAATGGGACGGACTGGGAGTTCTGGAAAAATCGAATGAGGATCTTTATCCAGTCAGAGGGGCTTGCTATTTGGAAAATCATCGAAACGGACGACTTTGCTCTTCCTGCACAAGTGACGGCTGAAAATCAGGTTGATATTGAAAACAATTGTAAAGCCATCAACTATTTGCTCTCTGGTTTGGATAGGAAGGAGCATGAGCGGGTTGCTCATCTTGATACCGCTCACAAGATTTGGTCGACCCTGATCACCTACCATGAGGGGTCCGACCAAGTCAAGATTGCTCGAGCGGACCAATACAAAGTTGAATATAATCGTTTTGAGCAACGTCCTGGGGAATCGATTTCTGAGCTTTTTGAGAGATTTGAAAGGATTGTGAACAAGCTCAGGAGTGTGGGAGTGAGGTATTCTGACTCAGAGATGGCTAGGCATGTGTTAAACACATTAGAGCCCGCTTTTGAAGTGCGGAAGATTGCCATCCAAGAGTCCGCCAATCTTGCCACTCTCACACTCGATCACCTGTTCTCCAAGCTCTCCACTCATGAGATCACTTCGGAGAACAGAAATGGCTCTAAGTCCAAGACTTTGGCTCTTGTTGGGAACACTTCCTCGGATCCATCGGGGATAGTGTCTCCTAGTGTCAACTCTGACACTTGCATGATTTCTTCTTCTGGACTGTCTCTTGCAGCCTTGTCTTCTTGTCTGATGATCAGCTTGAATCTCTTCCCGAGGATGAGCTCGCGTTATTTGCAAAACGCTTCTCTAGGGCATATAAGAATGTGAGAAATAGGAGAAGGAAATCCTCGGACATCACCTGCTATGGATGTGGTGAGAAAGGCCATATTCGATCCGAGTGTCCTAATCCTAAAGAGAGAAACAAGTTTGTTTCTAAATTTCAGGACAAGAGAAGAAACAACTTTGGATCAAGGCCCAAGATGCGTGAGGCGGAGAAGAATCATCGTCGAGCTCTCGCCGCTTTTAGAGATAGCGACAACAGCTCCAACTCTTCTTCATCTTCCTCTTCCTCAAGCGAGGATGAACCGGAGCCGCCCAGGCACAAGAAGAAAGGGAAGAAGAAAGGTAGAACATGGCTTCACCGGCATGTGCTTCATGGCGAGATCCGAAGAAGAGAGCGACGACGAAGATCTTGAAAGCGATGTAAGTTGCACTTTTGATGAGCTCAGTGTTAGGCATGATAAACTATTTGATATGTTTGATGTGCAAAATGATGCCTTGTTTGCTTCAATCAAGAAATTTAAAGATCTAACTAAGAAAGTTAATTCTCTTACACTAGAAATTGCTAAACTGAAAAGTAGTGATGATGAGTGTGCTAGTTGTGATGTTTTACACAAAGAATTTCTTGAAGCTAAAGATGCACATGCTAGTGTAAGTGAGTTGCTCAAATCATCCATGATTGAAATTGATAAACTTAAGTCGAGCCCTTGCTCCTTTTGCACTTCTAAGGATGATGACTTAAACTCTCTGATGAAAGAAATTGACATGCTTAAGGCTTCACATGCTAGTTTGCCTTCTTGTGGATCTCTAGGATGTTCCTCTAGCTTAGCACCACTGAATGAGTTGAATGAGATGAAATTGTGCTTCGCTCTAGGTTTCATGTTGCATATATTTGTCATCCAGGAGCTTATGATCTATAAGGACAATCTAGCCAAGCTTAAAACTGTTTATCTTGCTGGTTGCATTGCTCACTCATTTCATGCTAATGAACTCAAGAATGCTAAGAATCAACTTGCTAGCACTCAAGAATCTTCCCCATGTTTAAGGTGCAAGTATTTGGAAGGTAGAAATAAAGAATTGAATCAATCTGTGCTTGAAATGAGAAGACCAGTGTGTGATAAATGCTCTGAACTAGTTGAAGAAAATCAGGACCTAGGAAGACACATCTCTGAGCTTTACAGAAAACTCACTTTGGCTAATGCTACTGCTTCTAAGTTACCTGTTGATGTTTCTCATGCTATTTCCTCTACTTGCACATTTTGCCATGAGCTTGAGAATGATGTTTCTGCTATGCATGCTGCATTTAGAGAGAGGTTTAAGAAAACAGTAGCTGAAACATGTAGCATCGCTTGTGTGTCTTGTGAGTGTCTAAAACTTGAACTAGGAGCATACAAAGAAAAATATGAGAAAGCTGTTAGAGTGTCAGCTTCAGGAGCTTGTCTTACATGTGCTTCTTTGCTTAGGGAAGTTAACTACCTCAAGAAAACTTTGGAGAGATTTTCTGGAGGTAAAAAGGAATTGGACATGATCTTAGACAAGTCTAGAGTTAGCTCAGGCAAAGGTCTAGGTTTTAATCATGTGGAAGAAAATAAGAATCATCCTCCTCATCCCATTGGTTCTCTTGGTAGAGGCTTGATTGCAGTAGCTCAGGGGGAGAGGGGAACAGTGTTTAAGTCAGGTGGTTATCTAGATTCATCGCTTAAGGACAAGAGTGCTTCAGCTTCAGTTGAGCGCTACCTCGCAAAGGGTAAAATACCAATGCACTCATTGTCATAAGGATGGTCACCTAGTTCAGATCTGCTTTCGACGTCTCAAGGAGGAGCGTCGTGACCGTGTTCGTGCTCTTAGGGGTATTCAACGACGCAACAATGCGTTGAGTGCTCCTAAGACACACACGAGGCCTCAACATGTTGAGGTTTCTGGTGGCTCTAGCAGGCGACAGGGTTTAGGTCGCTTAGAGTTTTCTCGCCGTCCTCTTGGAGGTGGTTCACGTGTTCCGGTGCGTGACATTCCTCCGCGGCGGGGTCTAGGTCAGGGTCATAGAGTTGCTCAAGGTGTTGCATTGCATACTAATCACTCACGATCTTTTGTACCTTTTCAGCGGGTGACTCAGTACTGGATTCGAAAATCCTTGCTTACTAACCCCAGTACTGAGCCCACTCGTTTTTCGGTCTTTTGTATAGGTTGGTCGGCGAGGGTTGGTGAACATGTGGCTCGTTGATTCCGGGTGTTCACGTCACATGACCAGAAGCTCAAAATGGTTCACCTCCCTCAACAAAACGTCCGGTGATGAGTACATCACTTTTGGAGATGATTCTCGTGGACGTGTGACACACAAGGGCACAGTGCGAGTCAACAACAACAACATTCTCAAAGATGTTGCCCTTGTGAGTAAACTGAAATACAACCTCATTTCTGTTTCGCAGCTCATTGATGATGATTATGAGGTGTGTTTTAAGAAGAATGGATGTCGTGTTCTTGACTCTTCGGGTGCACTTGCTTTTGGTATTTCTCGTCCCGGAAGAGTTTTTGCTGCTGAGTTAGTTCTTCTGAGTCTAGGTGCTTTCTTGCAACTAGTTCTTCAGTGTTTCAACTTTGGCACCGACGTTTGGGGCATGTTGGTTTTGACCACTTGACTAGAGTTGGCAGCCTTGACCTTCTGAGAGGTTTGCCCAAACTCAAACCAGTCAACGATTTGGTATGCGCCCCATGTCGTCATGGCAAACAAGTTGCCGCTTCTCATCCACCTATCAATCAGGTGAAGACCGATGGACCCGCTCAGTTTTTACACATGGACACTGTAGGTCCAGCTCGGGTTCGATCGGTGGGTGGGAAGTGGTATGTCCTTGTCATTGTTGATGACTATTCTCAGTTCTCTTGGGTGTTTTCATGGAGCACACAAATCTGAAGCATTTGAGTTCTTTCGAGATTGGCTTGAGGCTCTTGAATCTTTTTCCTGGCTCTTTGAAGGGAATTCGCAGTGATAATGGGTTAGAGTTCAAGAATGCTTCTTTCACAGATTTTCTTGCTGATCGTGGTGTTGAGCACCAATTCTCCACTCACGCACCCCTCAGCAGAATGGTGTTGTGGAGAGGAAGAATAGGACTTTAGTTGAAATGGCAAGAACGATGCTTGATGAGTATGGCACATCGCGACGGTATTGGGCCGAGGCCGTCAACACCGCTTGCTATGTGTCAAATCGAGTTTTTCTGCGTTCTTCTCTGCACGTGACATCTTATGAGCTTATGTTTGGGAAGAAGCCAAATGTGTCCCATCTTAGGGTTTTTGGTTGCAAATGTTTTATCCTGAAGAAGGGCCTTCTCGACAACTTCGAATCGCGTACTCTGATGGTACCATGCTTGGATACCCTGGACATTCGAAAGGATATCGAGTGCTTAATCTTGAGACTAACACCATTGTGGAGTCCTGTGATGTGACTTTTGATGAGGCTAGCTCTGCTAGACCCGAGCTTTCAGGTGTTTCACAGGAGTCCGAGTCGATCTTCCAGGATGAAGATGACTTTGAGAGTGGCGTGGGCCGTGCCCCCACTTCTCAGGCGGCAGCTGTTGGTCCTCCAGTGACCTCTTCTACAGTAGCTGAGGGTCCAGCCCCGACGACTTCTTCATCGGCGGTGGCACCTTCTTCACCGGCAGCTCAGCTTCCTACTCCTTCTTCAGCTGAGGTAGAGGCCGCCGAGGCTACTTCTACTCGAGTTCCAGATGAGCTCGGGGGTCCACAACGCCTCCAGAAGGATCACCCTCCAGCGCAGATCATCGGTGACATTTCTGAGCGAGTAACTCGCTCTAGGTCCATTCCTTCCTCAGAACTTGCGCATTCAGCTTTTGTTGCATCTTTGAGCCCAAAGATATATGTCATGCACTTTCTGATGATAGTTGGGTCAATGCCATGCATGAGGAGTTAGAAAATTTTGATAGAAATAAGGTTTGGACGCTTGTAGAGCCTCCACTTGGTCACAATATCATTGGAACCAAGTGGGTGTTCAAGAACAAGCAAAGTGAGGGTGGCATTGTTGTTCGCAACAAGGCTAGACTTGTAGCCCAAGGGTTTAGTCAAATTGAGGGTTTTGATTTTGATGAGACCTTTGCACCGGTAGCTCGCTTGGAGGCTATACGCATTTGCTTGCGTTTTCAACTTCTAAGAAGTTCAAGCTTTATCAAATGGATGTGAAAAGTGCATTTTTTAATGGTTTCATTGAAGAAGAAGTCTATGTTAAACAACCTCCAGGATTTGAGAACCCTAAATACCCTAACCATGTGTTCAAACTGTCCAAGGCTCTCTATGGTCTTAAGCAAGCTCCTAGAGCTTGGTATGATAGACTTAAGAGTTTTTTGATTCAAATGGTTTTGAAATGGGGAGGGTAGACAAAACCTTGTTTCTTCTTAGGCGTGGCAATGACCTTCTGATAGCACAAATCTATGTGGATGATATAATCTTTGGTGGCTCCTCTAATGCTCTTGTGTCCAAGTTTTCTGAGATGATGAGCAGGGAATTTGAGATGTCCATGATGGGTGAGCTCCAATACTTCTTGGGGCTACAAATCAAGCAGACAAAGGAGGACACTTTTGTACATCAGGCCAAGTCCACTAAGGATCTATTGAAGAAATTCGGGATGAGCGATGCCAAGCCAATCAATACCCGATGTCTACTGCAACGTCACTTGGTCCTGATGAAGAAGAAGAGGCAGTGGACCAGAAGGAGTTCAGGAGCATGATCGGCTCCCTCCTCTACCTGACGGCGACCAGCCAGACATCCAGTTCGCTGTTTGCCTATGTGCGAGGTTTCAAGCTTCGCCGAGAGACTCCCACCGGCAAGCTGTGAAGCGCATCATGAGGTACCTTCGATCATCCCCTGAGTATGGACTTTGGTATTCATGCTCTTCTATTCTTGGGATTCGGGGTTTTTCTGATTCAGACTTTGCCGGGATTCGAACACAAAACTATTGATTAGTTATTGTGTTCAAGTCAAGGAATGCAGCGGAAAAGCAATTGACAAATGGGTTGAGAAAAGTTAAGCAAAACACAGTCGGATCGGAACTTTCGGTGTATCAATTGCTTTCCGCTGCATTCCTTGACTTGAACACAATAACTAATCAATAGTTTTGTGTTCGAGTCTTGAGAAGAAATTTTTAGTTCGACATTCACCCCCTCTCTGTCGGAAGCCACCGATCCAACAGACGCAAGTAAATGTTAACACATAATGAGAAGATACTGACAACATATTGACGAAGTGATCTCGCAGTATCTCATAAGGGGGTCTATCCAACACCATTGTTACCCTAACAATGTGTTCCCATTATTGCCGGCATCCTGTTACATTAACAATGCCCATGATTAGGAAAAACAAGACCATCAACAATACATGAGCTAGTCTAGAGGCCTGACTAGGGATCTGAATGGTGTTTATTATTCCACACATGCAATTAGGTTTTCCTCTGAATCTCATATTCAAGAACCAATGCAATTGTAGCATAGAACATAAACTTAATCATGAACATGAAAATAGAATAATAACAACTTTATTATTGCCTCTAGGGCATATTTTCAACAAAAAGTTGATCTACAAATTCAACTTTCCTTGCAGGCAATAGCCGAAAGGTAGCGTGACATGTGGGTACTACGTCTGCACTCACATAGACGCGTTCGTCATATCCCACAACCCACAATGGAGCCAGGATCAATTCAATAATTTCATACACGACCTGGCCAACGATAAGTACGACTGGAGGAAGGACTTTGCCTGCATCCAGAAAACCTTTGCGTACATTATCAACAACGAAGTCATTCGGCCAAGCGGTGATTTCTACGCGAGAGTCCAATTACCCGCTTACCGCTGCCCTGCAAATACTAGCCAAGCACCATAGACCTAGAGTAGGGCTAGTGAAAATAAACATTGTTAAATTCATTGTTTGTCGTTTTAATTCGTTGTAAACTAGCTTATGTATGTACTTAATATTTGTGATATTAATTGCTATATATGCTAATATTTGTGATATTAAATGCTATATATGCTTAATATTTATGATATTAATTGCTATATATGCTTCATATTGTCTATTCAGATATGTTTAAAAAAATTTGATAATACTTCCATTGACGGGCACAGGATATGTACCTGTCAGAGGAAACAACTACCACTGACGGGCGGAAGTCCCCTGCCCATCAGTAAAAATCTATCTCAGGATACCGCCTGGGCAGCGCTGGAAGGCTTTTCACTGACAGTCCGGATACAGCCGTCAGTGAAAATCTATCTCTACTGACGGGTGGAGAGCCCGTCAGTGGAAGTTCGGAGCTTACTGACGGGCTCTGGACCCGTCAGCGAATGCCGTTTTTCGCCCGTCAGTGTAGGTGTTTCCTGAGATAGTGTGAAAAGCTATCTTAGACGGACTCATGGAATTGTTTGAGATGAACTGTTCAGAATAAGCTTCTCTACAATAATGTGTAATAAATTTGTAATAAATTTGGGGCTGCTTGCGATTTATGATGCAGAAGGGCGGAAAGCTTGCTTTTTAATTATCTAAAGAAACAAATACTAATTAACACTACACACATTATTACCTCTGTCTCATTTAGACATCGATACATACATCCCCAGAAAGCGACGAATGACAAATTTCTAGCACTATATCATCAATAAATAATTGAAAGGATATTTGGTGAAAATGTGGCCTTAGAAAACAAAGGATAGTCCTCTTTTGAAATGATATGTACATGTAACTCCGGACGCCCTAGTCCGGTCCACCTCTGCTAGTAACCCTAACCCTAGATTACACACGCTATAGTAATCAACACATATGCATATTTATACATCTACGATAACTACTAGCTAGTTTCATGTCCCAACTAACCAGCCAGAGAATTGAAGGTTAAAGGAGAAAGTTGGCGCACAGAGAGAGAGAGAGAGAGAGGGAGGGGGGAGAGAGAGAGGGGGGGGGGCTAATAACAATAATGATAAAGGCTAAGCGCCTTTACACAGTACACATACAGATGATGATGATGGCGACGATGACGACCATGATAATGCACGGGGTTGCCCCACATGCAGCTAGCTAGCTTGCTGCGTTTGTTGTCGATCGACGATAGATTATTGTACTTGATCCCCCTTCTTCCCCGCACCTCAAGCTACCTTACCTTAATCCACCACCACCCCCAACCCACGCCCCCATCCATTAGCCCACGGGGGCCTTGCCTAGCGATCTCCCCTTGCTTCAACCCCACTTTACTATCTCCCCTTTCTTTCTCTCTCTTGCAGAGTGCTGCATCCCTTTTTCTCTCTCTCTCTCTCTCTCTATCTTTTCTTTCTTGAGCTAGCTAGCTCCACTTTAATTTGCTGTTAATCTCTAGCTTAAGGCTCAAGCATCGACGGGACTGCTTCCTGTCTGAGATAACCGTCGCTTTTATATCGCCTGTGCCCTGCCGTCTCACCATCGTTCATTGTTGCCATCACCAGCCGCTACCGCCTGTAGCCCTCAACGATCCACGCGCTCGCGCGGGGGGGGCACAGGGCAGTGTCGGCCGGCTGCCTGCCTGCCTGCGTCCCCGACTGACTGGCGCGGCGCGATGGGACGCGAGCGGCGGCGTGCTCGTCGAAGCCGAAGCTGCGGAGGGGGCTGTGGTCGCCGGAGGAGGACGAGAAGCTCTACAACCACATCATCCGCTACGGCGTCGGCTGCTGGAGCTCTGTCCCCAAGCTCGCCGGTAATCCATTCAGGATCATGATCGAGCAGCTTGCTTGCCTAGTCTCCTGCCTAACAGATCCTAAGTGAAATGTGCTGGTTTAATTGTTCAGGGTTGGAGAGATGTGGCAAGAGTTGCAGGCTGAGATGGATCAACTACCTGAGGCCTGACCTCAAGAGGGGCAGCTTCTCCCAGCAGGAGGAGGACCTCATCGTCAGCCTGCACAACATCCTCGGCAACAGGTAATGCACTAACTTTGCTAACTAGCATTACTGAAATAATTTCCTCATTGGCGCATTGACACATTTAACTCCTTAATTTCACAAAAACTGTGCGATCGACATGCGTGCTGTTTACATTCTCCGACACCATGTTGAGCTTTGAGTGTTTTCTGATGACGTCGAGAAGCAGCTAGCTCTTGCAAGTCGACACGCCTGAACTGTATGTCTATCTACATGTGATCAGGTGGTCCCAGATAGCGTCGCAGCTACCAGGCCGGACGGGACAACGAGATCAAGAACTTCTGGAACTCATGCATCAAGAAGAAGCTCCGGCAACGGGGCATCGACCCCGCCACCCACAAGCCGCTCAACGCTGACGGCCGTCATCGCCGGCGCTGGCGCCGACACGCACGACGAGTGCAAGCAGATCTCCGCGGACGACGACCACTGCTTCGTCATGGCCGGCGGCGACCCTCTCGCGCCGCACTCCCCGGTCAGCAGCTTCGATCCGCTGTCCGTGACCAACGTCCCCACAATGCAGGGCTCCTACGGTGCCGCGCACTCCTTCCGGTCCGACAATCTCTGCGACTACGGCGGCGGCGTGGACGTCGCCTCCGACGCCGCCACGTACAGCGCCTACACCGGCGGCGGCGACAGCTCCAGCAACAGCAACGGAACCTGGACCTGCGGCAATGTGGTCGGCCAGGAGCCGCTGCTGCACATGGACATGTTCCGGGCTACCGAGCCGTACCCGTTCGACCCGGCCAAGTTCAGCCCTTGGCACCACCACCAAGAGCCCCATCATCATCCTCAGGAGCAGCACTCTGCGGTGAGGCTCGACGACGTCCGCGGCGGCGCGGCGAGCTTCCCGATCCGATCGCTGTCCCGGGACCTGCCGGAGTCGTGCTACGAGCTCGCCCGCGGCGCGCTGGAGGGACGAGTTCGACTTCCTCTGAGGCTCTGGCTCCGAGCGTTCGACACATATACAAACTTCAGTACCACCTGATCAGAAGAAGATCGATCACCGTTGGGAAGACAGATACGTACTACAGAAAGCTTCGCGTTTGCAGCGCTCGTTCATTTTTTTGCACTCTCTCCCCCTACTTATTCGATTAAGTTGTTTAATTAACACAATGGTATAGTGTGATCATAATAAGGGTTATATATACGTATACCTCAATTCATGGGGATCATGTTTTGTATGCGACGTCGTGTACAGTATGTTTTGGAGAGAGCATTGCAATGCTAGTGGAAGCCTTGGAGTAGAACTGCCACGGGCAGTGAGATTGTACACATGTTAATTTCCCTAGGAACACTAGCGCCTCTGGCAAACGGGCCTAGAGGCCTCAATGATGATACGTGGTTGCTGTGCAACGACGTCGTGGGACAATGTACAGCGTGAGAGCGACAGCGCGCGGGCAGTCTCTTTTTCCTTGGTTGGCAACGACGTTACGAGGATGCCGTACGTGTGTGCAGCAACAATTTAACGCAGCGTGAGAACCGTCCCTCCACATGTTGTGCGCCTTGTCCCCTTGCTTGTGTCCGTTCTTCTCCGTACGTACGTACGTATATGGATGGGTGCTGCCTTCCTGCAGGTACAGAGCTCGATACAGTGCACGTTTGCAGTACGGAACGTCAGTAAATAAGGTTCACTGTTTCGTTCGATCGCCAGGGTAAAATGGTTTACGAGCTAAAAGGAAAGTAAATTCTATTTAACTTGGGTTATGCATTTGTTATGTATATACATATTGATATTATATAGAAAGGATCATACAAGACCCCTAATTGTTGATGGTTTATTAAAAACCGCCTGTAATAGGACTCATTCACAGGTGATTTTTACGAAGCTGATAATATACATATTGACATTATATAGAAAGGGTCATATAAGACTTCTAATTGTAGGTGAGTCATTAAAACCGCCTATAATAAGACTCATTTACAGGTGATTTTTATGGATAAAAAAGTCTATAATAACTTAGTCATGGCAGGCAGTTTTTTTAAAAAAAATCTGCAATGTCATCACATACGGGTTTTTAAAAACCTGCATGCAATAACTATTAGGGGCGGGCCTAGGGCCGGGGCTAAGAGGGCTAAAGCCCCGATCCAGCCCAAATAAACAAAGAAACATATATGTACTATTTATCCTAAATACTGAATCACAAGCACATTTTGGCCCAACTCAGCCCCCGTTGGCCCAGTCCAGCCCCCTTTGCTGGCCATTTCTAGGCCCGCCACTGATAACTATTATGTCACACCAGCCGGCCCATGCCTTATTAACTCCCACGCGCTGCAACACTATTACTTGCGATCGCGACCCTTCTCCCAATCCTACTACCGCCAAGCGGCGGCGCCAGATTTGCTCCCTTCCCCTTCCCCTTCTCATTCTCTTCTCCCTTCTCGCAAGCTCTTCACCTCCTCGCCGGCCAGCGACCCCCAACACCTCGCTCCGCATCCTTCCCACTCCCCTGCCACCGCCTCCACCGGATCTAGGAGCGCAACGTCGCCTCATGCCTAAGGATGCTGCTGCCACTGTCTCGTCTTCCGCCCCGACCACGGTGGGGAGGTCGAGTCCAACCAGTAGCGCCGCCGTCTCTACCGGATCTGGGAGCCGCCATGCCCGGAGGATGCCTTGGCCACCGCCTCAGCTGTCCTCATCTTCCGCCTCGACCATAGTGGGGAGGTCGAGTCCGACCAGCATCATCGCCGCCTCCGGAGCTAGGGGAGCTGTCGTGCCTGGGGGAAGCCTTGGTCGCCGCCTCGTCTTTAGCCTCGACCACGGCGGGAATGTCGAGTTCGAGAGCGACTGTCTCATCTTCGCTGGTGCGGCCATGTGCCACCTCTACTAGGAAGTCAATCTCGTGAGATTCTTGTGTGGGATGATTCATTGTTGTGTGTAGGATGATTCCATTGTTGCATGATCCGTAGGTGGGATTTGAGGATGATTCATTGTTGTTTGTTTGTTCATGTCCAAATGCTTCTATGTAATCAATTGAATTTGTTTGTTGGACAATTCACTGGATGATTTTATAGTATTGATGTTCTCTTCTCCATTGCACCGTTGTATTTGTCGTTCAGACGTGACGTCTATGGAGCCTATATATTGCACTATTAAATTCAACACGTGCCCTGTTTGTCCCTTCACCTGGCACTCATGTTGGGTGGACGTGCTTGTGCTACGCAATCGATCTCATCTTATTTCCAATTTCCAAACATAAAGTCTACAGGAGCACATTACATCGTGGTACATTGCAGTACGGCAATACCAACTACGTACACAAATTAAATCTGGACTGTTGGAGTCGCTGGTTGGGCAGTCCCTATTCATATGTCCATCCTCGTCAAGCATCTTTGTACGCGTGACTGGTGTCATGTGCATTTTGGGCTACCCAAGTTCACATCATATCAGCCAGTCAAGACACTGCTCCTCACTTATCACTGCTAGAGAAGGCCTCGTCGCCACCGACTTATCCACGTACATGAGACTTGTCGCACGATCATGTAAAATTTCAGAGCACATGTCACTTACTCTCCTTCTTTTTGACGAAAAAGTATAGGCCATTTAGAATGGTAAAAACTGTTTCTTATACTCTGATAACCTTTTTTATAAGTAGCAGTTTCTAGATCTAATAAAAAATTTATGAGATATAGTACAAGTGTACACCACAATATCAAGACAAAATCAACAAACCTCATAATGAGTCCCAAATAATGACAACAAGCAATTAGTACAAAAGAGAAAAAAATTGGTAAAACCGACCACGAATTATTTAACATCGCCTTAAAAAAGTACAAAGAATTGCTACTCTCTCACAATCCTCTCACACCTTTTAGGACTCTTGGATTCTTGTCCTATATAAAAATCTAGGGCAAAAGTTAAAGTCACTGTACTCCTCCGAGAATTTGCTCCAAGTTGGCTTCGCCTTTTTGCTCCCACCTTTGGAGCGCCCCCACTATAGGTGCTCATGCACATCATCGTGGTGTGTGTTGGTGTTCGGGCTAGACCACCCGAACCCTCCACTTGTGAGCTCATTGTTATGTAATTTGGTTAACCACACCACCTATTCATATGACCTCTATGCCTAGGTTTTGTACCGCCTCCGAGCTCCACCCGCTCGCTGGTACCTCGTGGTTGGTCCCCCCCACGACTTCCTTCTTCCAACAACTCGCACCTTCGCCTTTGCATTTGTTCTAGTTTGCAACCCTCTTTGTAGCTCCATGTGGCGTACCCGGTTTTTAAGCCGGATAGTACTCCCTCTTGATTACTGTACCGGTCCCTGGATCAGTAGCCGATACACACGAGAGTTAACCTGAATATCATGTCATACATGCGTAAACAATTAAATAGACCGTTAAGGTCGATAATCTGATACCTGTAGCCCAATGGCTATGAACTTGCAGCGGAAATCCAGCGGAGATGTGGCCCATCAGTATGCCTTACCCGACAGGCAACTGACTGGGGTTACGCCCTAACTTTCGTGTTCATATTCGTTTCTTCGGAATTGATGTCTCCTTCGTCTGGCCAAATCAACAAGCCAGGTGAGTACATTGAATGTACTCGCAAGCTATTCCCATAGGAGGAAAAATATACGACTATACTTCATGCAGGAATAGATCAAGGGACAGCCCTATCCTAAGTTGCAAGTTGTGCGGAAATGTAAGTTCTTATTCGAAATACAGAATAGTAGATTCAAGAGCATTTTCGAAATCAAAAATTCATCTCTGTTGAGACAGCATTCGGTGCTGGATAATTCAGCAGAACAGTTGTCAACTAGAGGCTGGTAGCTCCTTCTACCGCATCGAACAATCCTTACAACCTGCCCGCGCTACCGCCTCGCGACCCGGGCTAGGTTCTCTCTTCTGCAGTTCCTCGCTACCAAACTGTAGCTTAAACCGCTCACTGTGGACACGTCATGCCCACATCCTTAATCCATTCCCAGCTTTCATAAACAAAACTCAGTCTAACCAGTGTGTGGCCTTGCCAGTTCATGTCCATGACCGAGGACGCGGCTATTCAAATAGTTTTTAACCCTCTGCAGAGGTGGTACGTCTTTACCCACAAGATGTAAATCCCCCTTGTTGCTAGAGCTCGATTAGCACACTTTCACGAGGTGTGCCGGCAGGGGTATTACAACGAAACCTTTCGCTCGTGTTCACACTAGAGCCGGACCCTCTAAATGAGACTTACCTCAACTCCGATTGTGCCCAGGCAGCCTGACACCACAATCCGGAGAAAAGCTCATCTTTGTGTCGAATCTTCATCCACGTCTAAATGGAGCTCACTAAGAATCTCTTCCCATGTAGCACCGTGGGGATTCTCTAGGGATCCATATCCTACTAGCATGTTCTCCTTACTTCCTACGGGTCCCGAACCCTAATATTAGGCGGGTTACCGAGTCAAGTCCTTCCCATAAAGGACATGTGGACGTACGGTAGGGGAAACTGATTCAGCGGCACTTAGGTTCGGTCCTTAACTGATTCGAGCAAGACTCCATGTCCAACCATCACCTCAGGTAGCAACCGGCTACCCTGCCATTCCAGGCCTCAGGTAGCAACTGGCTCCCTACCCTTTCCTGATTCAAGTAGCGACCGGCTACTCTACCACCTCCAAACTCCCTTAGCATTCCTGCCTGAATCCCAGTCCTCCATCACTTTCATTTGGGATTTTAGCAAACCTTTCATTTTAAAAGATTCCCTCGAAATGTATAACAAACCGAGGGTTTTGATCCCAATCCCATCGTATCGATAAAACTTAGTTTTTACTACAGCAGGGCTAAGCACAGCTAAGGCCTATAGTCCTAATTAGTTTATCGGTCGAATGATAACCGACTCAATAATCCTAGGGATACAAGGAATGGATTTCAGAGCCTACCTCATATGCAATACTCGACATAACTACGCTAGCATAAAAATAACGCTCATATCAACATAGCTTGCAGGTTTGCAAACAAAATACTTAATGTTCACAAGTATGGGATTCAACATGGTTACTTAATGTTCACAAGTATGGGATTCAACATGGTCAAAGTGGGAATGCTTGCCTGGCAATATTAGCCGAGTCTTGATCTTGAACTTGGTACGACAATCGTTCGAATCCTTTGCGCGGTACTCCTAACGTCGGTATCTACACGTCGAGAGAATGATGAATAAATCAATGTTGCGAGGAAGAGCCAAATAATATTGAATCAGAAGCTTCAACACATGAAATCATAACGTGCCTGACTAGCTATTTGATTCTAAGGGGCTACAGGAAATGAAAAGGGGGTGCGGAGATGGCTCGCTGCCGCGGCAGGAGCAAGGTGGCATGCGACGATGGCTTGACACGGCAGGAGTAGGTAGTAGTGACAAGGTCTTGCTGCGGTAGGAACAATGCAGCGACGGTAGAGGCTTGCCGTGGCAGAGGAAAATGACAACGGCAGTTGCCGCGGCGAGTGAGAGGTTGCCACGGCGCTGCCACGGTAGGGGCATAGCTTGCCGCGGTGGGGAACTGACTTGTTGTGGCAGAGAATGGCTTGCCGCGGTGCTGTCGCGGTGGACAAAGGGCTGCCGCGGCGGGGAGAAGGGCTGCCGTGGCAAGAAAATGTTGCCGCGGTAGAGACGAAAGAGTGGCACGGTAACGGGCGACTGCCGCGGTGGAAAAATACTTGCCGCGGCGGAGAAAAGCAGTTGCCGCGGTGGGGAGTCAGCTGCCGTGGTAAGGCGAGGTCGCAGAGGTTTAAATGAAGTTGTTCATGTATATATATATATATAGGGGCTGGGGGTAACATTTACAAAGTATGATTTATTCAAAGAAACCTCAAACTTATTCCTCTCGGGTCATACTAAAGGATTTCAAATTCTTAATCACCCATTTAACTAGAGCTCTTACCTGAACCTAAGGTTTCAGAACCAGGTGAAATGGTTCAAAAACCCATTTGAAACACGTTGAACCGATCGGGCCAAAACTTTAAAATGGCTGTGGCTTGAGCTGAGCTGGTTATTACTGGTTTTAAACTGGTTAGGTCTCTGGTTGGTGGTCAAACCACGGTCAGCAATGGAAACAACATGCTGGGAGTTGGTCCTCAGCGAGATGGAGAGGAGTAGGAGAGAGTTAGGGAAAACTGGCCGTTGCTCTGGATAAAAAGGAAGGAAATAGGAGGCGGTGGTGAGATGGTGTCTGCAGGCCGGCCAAAATAAGAGGCTCACCGGCGGCGGCCGTACCCAGGCTGGGCTCGGGGTTGTTGGCGGCTGGAAGGTGGCGAGGAGAGGCGCCGGATCTCAGAGCAGAGGAGGAAGCGGGCTACGGCGCGGTAGATGAGGTGGGTCTTGGCCGGCGGCTGTCACGAAGGTGGCAGCTCCCGGCGGCTTGAGTTGTCCTGTAAGCTACCGGTGAAGATCCGGGGAGGAGCAGAGGTGGGTGAAGTGTTTGGGGGAAGCTCTTGGGCAGCTCAGATTCAAGAGGAGATGAGCGAGGGAGTTCCTCTTGAGAGGGATAGAGCCAAGGTGGATGGGGTGGTGGCCGGTCGGAGTGGTTGGAGGGCGGCAGCAAGGGGAGTACCGGTGGATCCGGCGGGGTCCGGAGGGGCTAGCGGCGGCGGAAGAAGCGCTGGGAGCGGTGCGCTCGAGCTCCGCGGTGTCAACGGCGACTGGTGGATTTCGGCGGCTGCTCTCGGTGGCGGTTTACCGTCGGCCGGCGAACTCCCGAAGAGGGGTGGCATCACGAGAGCGTCGACGGCAACTCCCGACAGCGGCTGGGTGCTAATCGTTTGGTGGCGGCGAATACTGGGGCGCTCGCCACCAGGGAAGAGGAGATGCCGGAGTAAATGCCGGCTTTGGACGGCATTTTCGGCGGCCGTTGCAGGCGTCGGTCGTTCCGGTGGAGCCTGATGCGGGAGGCGGTAGACCAGCACGCACCGGCGCCGGTGAGGGACGACCGCAGCGAAGCCATTTGCCCGAGCCGAGGAAGAGCGAGCTTGGCAAAGCTCGGGTGGGCTAGGATCCGGCGGTAATGGGAAAGGATGTGAGGCTGCTCGGGGAGAAGGAACAAGGGGAAGGGCAGGCGAGGTCCGGCGCTGGTCCTGGCAGAGGGGCACTTGACATGGAGCTTGGGGGAAAACTTGGATGGGGAAATGGGGAAGCTCGGCTAAAGCTGAGGAAAATCTAGAGGAGGAAGAAAACAGGGGGAAGAGGAGTAGACCGAAGATGTGCCTGGGTGCTCGGTAAGAGAGAAAGAGATTGGGGAGATTGGGAGGGATGCAGCCCGAGTAGTAGAGAAGAAGGAGAGGCAAAGCACATGGGGAACGCCGGTGGTAGCAGAGGTTGAGCCTAGTGCGGCGGTGTGCTAAGGCAGGAGATAAATGAGGTAGGGAGTTAGTAGAAAGTACTGTGTACAGCAGGGAAATTGGAGAGGTGATGGGAGAAGGGAGAAAAGGCATGAGGGAGTAACAATGCCTCGTGGGGCCAGGGTCCACATGGTGGGGAGATATGGACTAATCGGTTGGTACACTTTGGGTTGTATTAGCTTAGCCACTACTGCAGAAAAGGGCACCAGTGATGGGCCTAAAATGCCCATTAGTGACGAGCGGGCAGGCCCGTCACTGGTGATCTGCCACTGGTAAGTGGTTACCAGTGACGGGCTATCCGCTCGTCACTGGTAATTATCTTATCAGTGACGGGCGCGTATGAGAGCCCGTCACTGGTAAGATAATTACCAGTGACATGCTATATTTCCTGCCCGTCACTGGTAAGATCTACAGCAGTGACGAGCTCTCCAGTCCGCACGTCACTGCTGTTATGAGCAGGCCCAACCACGGTGCTGCCGCGGTAGCAAAAACAGCCATTTTCGCTGCCGCGGCAGCATCGCGTCAACTGTGGCGCTCTCCAGCCCCTGTGTACTCCAGGGGTCCTGGAGGGGGGTGTACCCCTTGGGTGTAGTGTGGGGAAGGAGGTGCCAAGGTGCTGCCGCGGCAGCAGAAACGGCCCTTTTTGCTGCCGCGGCAGCATGTTGCCTCTAGGAAATTTTGCATGGACAATGGTACCGTTTGCCGGTGTAACTCCCGCGCACTGTGGACCTTCGGTCGCCGTTCTCCTAGGGCGTACCGCTGTGGCCTAATAGCGCTTGCGGCGTTGCCTCGTTGCGTCGGCATCCTACGTGCCCGGTGCTTCCAAGGCCACCTCACTCGCGCTCTCGGATGTCGCACACGATAAGTAGATCTGTCAAACCAACTACGAAAATAACAAGTGCCAATACGTAAATATGTCCACAAGCGTACAAAGTAGACCAGTTCGGGAATACACGACCACAAACACAATACATATGCAATGTTTTTTCCGTTTCGAAGGGCCTATCTTCACTTTTTTTCCTCCTCTAGGGCCTAGCTACATGTGGGCGAATGCGTCGTCTTCGGTCGGGGATGTTTGCAAAACGTGTTCCGCGCCCGTACAAAGTCGTCCATGTGGTAGCAGATGTAGTAGCCACACGTCACACTATTCTCCGGCTGTTGTCTGCAACAGAAATCGGTCACGTGTTTGAAGCATGGACCACCACTTCTTTTTACCATAGTTCCTCCTCCTCCCCTGTGTTTGTAGTCGAAGAGAGCATCATCCAGAACTTTCTTGAGCAGGGTGTAGTCTTTCTTCACCCTCTTCATGGAATCATAGTAATAAGCCTTGCTTTCCTTCGGCACTAGCACTAAGAGGATCCAGTGGTTGCTGCGCACACATGTGAGCAAACCAATATTAACCCACGAAGATGGCTAGGTGCACAAGCGAAAGATAACTTTACGAAAGCACAAAGTAGAGAAGGACTTACAATGGATTGTAGGGCACGAGTAGGTATTCCGTGCCCTTATGCGCTATCATCGCACTCACGAGGTATTCTTTCATAATCTCTCTACCTTGTTGGGAGCAAACGTTGTTCTCGTACATGTGATACGGATCTGCTATTGCAACATCGAGAATCTTCAGGCGTCTGATCTCTCTGGTTAGGTGAAGCATCCATAGCCTGACGAAGGATGCTTCGAGCCGATAAAGGTTGAACATGCCGAAGATCTCCGCAAAGTCCAGATAGAACTTGTCCGCGGGATACTGCTCGACGAAATGGAAACCCTCTGGCACCTTCGCCGTGTAATACGAGACATTAGTTTCATCGGGTCCTAATTCCCGGTCTCGAATGTTCTCATGCAGAATCTTCATTTCGTTCGGGAGGACGTCGAACTCATCATTTGGTACCATGGGGTGACTCGGGACGTGATGGGCCCGCCATTGACGACCCGTTGCTCGCTGTCCTGATTGGGAAGATGCTGCGTAGGTTAAGGATTTCTTCAACCTCGCCTCACCCTGTCTATCGTAAGTACCGGTGCTAGCATGTGTCTTCTTCGCCCCTTTTTTGCTCGTACGCTGCGTATCGAGAGATACGGCCCTCTGACCGGCCATCGCTTCTTTGGCTGTGCCCATGAGTGTTTTAGGAGTCAACTTCGTCTGGGCTTGCTCGTCATGCTTGGGTGGCGGCGTATCTACAAATTCTCGTGCCTCTTCGTCACGAGGCATGCCATGCTCCGCGCCCTCCTCGGCATCCTCCATCTCCAGATCCCTGTAGGATAGAGGTGCGGAAATACCCAAAGGAGATGGTCTTGCTGATGGACTGTGGGTGTGGCTCGGCGAAGGTGCTGGACGATTGGATGTCTCAATCAACTTTATCGCGTCCTTTGGCCACCTAAGAAAAAAACCCCTTGCAGGCTCCTAGCTTCTCGTATCCCTCTTCAGGGGGGTCATTCAGAACCAAGTCCTCAAAGGTGCCGACCACCTTAGTCAACTCCACCCTCGCCATGTTTGGTGGTAAATCCACACAGTGCATCCTGTTCTCCGGCTTTATTGGGTGGACTCGACCGTACGCGACCGTCACCATCGAGCCGAGCACTTGGGTCTAGAGATGGCACGGAGTTATCACCTGTGGAACATATGTACGGGTCATCGATGTTAGAGTCCAAACAACGAAATCTGTACGACACCCTTACGATTTGTTGAGCCGACGACGCTTACCGTTAGGCCGTCGATTGTATTTAGCGACCCGAGGCCAACACCCGAGACCGAGGGGCTACTACTCCTTGCAGCAGTGAAGGGTGGCGGCTGCGTATCCAGATTATAGGGCGGTGGCTGCGTAGAAGGATGCATGGGTAAACGTTGTAGTTGCTCATATATAGGGTCCTAATATACGTTTCACCGCCGCCTCCACTCGCGCATCGAATTCTTTATCTTGCTTCGCTTTCCTCCTCTCGCGGGCAGCCTCGCGGGTTTGGGGGACAGTAATCAGCCCATCGAGCCTCATACCCGACGCCCATCACGCGGCCACGAGTCTCCGGCTTCCCGAGAGCCTTGTTGATAGGGTCTTGCCACCTATCGGTATCGACAGAGTCCTGGGAGCTCTCAAGTTGCTGGCTCAGCTTTTTCTGCAAGTAACATGAACCGTTTAGAAACGTAATCTTTAGGAAATTAATCTACATAGGACAAATAAAGTAAAATGGGTGCAGAGGTTACCAGTTCTTCGTGCACGTCCTTCATTTTCTCGTGCGTGAAGATCGGTTCCCCCGTCGCTGGGTCAAATTTTGCGCAGGGCCCTCACAAAATCCTTTCCGCGCCCTGACTGGATGTCCGAGAAAGGGGGTTCTTTCCCAGCCGCAATCAACATTGCATCCTCCTTGTCCCATTTTGGCCTCTTCCCTTGGTAACCACGGCTGCCGAGTCTGTGGTCACCCACGATCTTCCCCCGCATGTCCTTCCCCCAATCACTCTTTTGCTTGAATTCATCGCCGGAGCGAGTTTGAATGAACTCGGTCCAGTCCGCCTCATCTATCATAGGCCATTTCGGCTTTATCACGGTCTCAAAATCTTTATCCTTCATTTTATTGGCATGGTATTGCCAGGTATTCAAGGATTTGGACATCATGCTCAGGGCTTTCGTTGCGACTCTATTTTTGTCGGCCTCCGGGACGGAATACCTGCTGAATAGCCTGTCCAGGAGGAGAGTTCGAAGATGCTCGGTTTCTCTCATCCTTATGTCGGGGGTTGTGATCTTCACGGTTTCACGCAGGATGCAGCCTACGGCGTTTGAGTACCCCTGTGCAGCTTTGACAGGACTGGCTGGTTTACCCAGATCGTCCACTCGAGTGATTACGAAGGTATCCGTACTCAGCTTGTTAGGTCTCCTAGGCGCGAGCCGCCTTTTTCGCTTGGCTGGTGGAGCCACGTCCGCCTGTTCTTCTTCAATACCGGTCTCGTATTCACGGCCGGTCCCTTCGTCACGATCGGTCGCGTCTTCAGCACCAACGGACTCTTTCGCACGTCCAGACTCTTCGTCCGACTCATCGTGGGATGAATCGTACTCGTTGTTATCCCCGCAGCAGGGTCGTCGACGATGGCCAGGTCCCGGGGAGCTTCTGCACGGCCCTCGATATCTCGGGACGACGCCGGGGCATCCGTTGGTGTCCGCGACGAAGAGGGAGAACTTCCGGCCATTTTCGGACTAAATGGAATTAAACTTGTTAAACAAAAATTAACGGAAACAACACTTATGAAAGCTTTCATGAGAGGCTAAAAAAAATAATGGAAACAACACTTATGAAACCTTTCATGAGAGGCTAAAAATAATAATAAAAGTTTTCTTTGCAATTGAGATTTTGAAATATTAGATAAAACATTTCAAAATTTCGGCAGGTTATTGAAATAAATTGTAGAAAATTCAAAATTTCGGCATGACCTTTGCTAAAATTATGCAAAATTGAGTATCAAACGTTGACAAAATGTTGACGAAGCAACATTTCGCCAAAACGTTGAACTCAGTTTCCCTGAAAAAATAAACAAAGCAACGAATGTTGCCTCGGCTCGACGGCCGGTACCACAAGCATATCTCACATTCACATATATGAAATACATTACAGATCCACCGAATCAAATTGTTCATGAATAGAATTTCTTTTGCATAAACACAATACTCATTAGGATCAAAGTGCAGAAACTGCTTCTGAATTGTAACCACATATTTACAGCTATAAGCCTTCAATATTTGCCATTGAGTTTCCAAAGAAGGAACAAAAATTTGTTATCTACACAACATCTAACATCTACTCAGTCATTGACTAGACTAATCTGCAAGAAAAAAGGACTCAAGAGGCTGTGTCAAAATCAATCCAAAGACAGTTAGCCATTGTGAATTAAACATGTCAAGCGCCCACTTAGCAAATTGGAAAACATAAACCGCTTCGGTGAGGCAGCAGTAGAGGGATTAAGGGAATGGCTACATAACAGCAATAAGTCTAACATTCCTAACATGCTAGTCTCACTTGGAATACAAAGCTATCACGCGGATAATTACGGAATAAGAGTAGCATGCATATATGCATATATATGTTTATATCCGATTAACAAATCAACACTAGCATACTAACATCTCACGCAAAAGCTCCCTACACATGCTGATGGGTACAAGAATTACACTGTATACCGTGACTAGTACTAGCAGGTTTTAACTCCTAGCATGAGCATGCAACAACCGAGATTGAAAAGCTGACCAAAACAGCATGTATAACATCCAGCCAACCCCAGACCATGCATCAATAGGAAGAAAAAATTGTTATGAATTAAAGCGACCATCTAACATGAGCTTCACTGATTTAATTAAAACATGACATGCTCCATACTAACAGGATAAGCCTTAGATAAAAATACTCATGTTTGGTAGATGGAGCTTACGGATGGAGGAGGAAGCCGACAGCCGCTTCGGTGAGGCAGCCGGAGAGGGAGGCGAGGCCACCGGCGATGGAGGCGAGGCGGCCGGTGAGTCTTGCAAGGCCGGCGAGGGAGGCGACCAGCGGCGGCGGGGAGGCGAGGCAGCCGGCGAGGGAGGCGACCAGCGGCGGCGGGGAGGCGGGGAAGAATGCCGGCGAGGGGGAGGCGTCCGGCGTCTGGCGAGGCGGGGAGGCGAGGGAGGCCGGCGAGTGGACGCGTCCGGCGGGGAGGCGAGTAGCGGCAGGGAGGCGAGCAGCGGCGGCGGCGGCGGCGAGATTTGCGAGTTCTAGGGCTAGGCGGGCACGCGCGCGGGATTTGGGGAATTTTTCCCCAAGTCCCGCGCGGGCGGTTTATATGGGGTAAGCTATCAGTGACGGGCGGGACATGTGAGCGTCACTGATAAATGATTTATCAGTGACGGGCTGTAATATGTGCACGTCACTGATAAATGGTTTAGCAGTGACGTGCTCTTTTTTTTGCTCGTCACTAGTAAGTTTTATCAGTGACGGACTCTGCTTATCACTCGTCACTGGTAAGTTGGCTAGGGTTTTGATCTTTTTGGTTGGACTCGACTGGCTCATGTGTTCCATACAAATCAAGTCAAGTATATTTTCCTTGATTAAATTTTAAATACAGAAAATATGTATTTCAACGTACTGTTTCTTCCACCATCAATGATCTTTGGTAGATGAACATTGTAATCCCCAAGATTAAGAAGCTTGGAGCGTAGTAAGTTGGTGCGTCATGAACTTAGCTACTATAGAAACTATCTACGTGGTAGGTGCTTGCATCGGAGGATCAAATGTTTACGCAATTATTACTTTGTGAGTATAGATCGAATTAACATAAAAACACGATTGTTATGTACATAAATTTGGTATGGTGTCATTATATGACCTGAAGAGGCTGTGTTTAAAATTTTCTAACAATTTGACAAAAGTGGGTCAAACGTACAATCATGCATAGATCGTTTTCTCAATAGTAGCAGAGACTTAATTACATCAGTAATTAAGTGCAAATACAAAAGGGATACACGTTGACTTAATTAATAGTAGCACATACAATCATGCATAAATCATTTTCTTTGACAATCTTCTCACTCTTCGACACTCTTCTCAACGGTAGTCTTGCTCTTCTTCCTGATATAGGTTAGCCCCTCGGAGTGACTTCGTCTTTTGAAGGGACGCACGCCGGGACATGTGGTTCTGCTCCTTCTGCTGGGCCGTGGCTGAATGTTACCACCGTCATTGTCTTCCTCCGTATCCGGGTCGTCAAATTGGTCATAGTCCTCTTCGTCAACGACACCATCGATTCCAACGATACTCCTTTTGCCCCTCCTCATGACATGACGGCTTGGCCTCGTCAGGTCGGCTATGTAGAAGCATTGGGCCACTTGTTTAGCTAATACCCGCGGCTCATTTTTGGCACTGATCGCTTTCACATTTACTGTCTCAATAGGAACTGCTTTCGGTATGACCATGGTAGTGAAATAGTCTTCCGTTTCGACATTCTTCGCCCATCTTACCCGGAACATGGGGATCTTGGTTACGGTGTAGTCAAGTTCCCAAATCTCTTCGAACCTACCGTAGTATCTGTCCTTTTTCTTACCGGTTAGGGCCTCCATCGTCACCCCAGAGTTCTGGTACACACTCTTCTGGTCTTGTGCCTCTGTATAGAATGTGTATCCGTTGATATCGTATGCTTGGTATGTCCCGACATTCATCAGGGGTCCTTGTGCCACGTGGAACACCGTCCGTGCTACGTCATCATCTTTTGAGAAGCTATGTTCGTCAAAGTAGTTTTTTAGCCACCTGGCGAACGTAGCGTTGTGCTCTTTCATGAGAGCCGCTTCGGTCTTTCTTGTGCCGTGCTTTGTTTTTAACATTTCCATGTGCTGAATAACATAAGGCCGGACCACTGACAGGTGCTGTAGCACTACTGTGTGCACTCTGACGTAATCGTCTGATCGGTTCGGTACGTCACTGTGCACATGTAAATCCCTCTTTCCGCGTCGGTGACCTATGCCATCGAGCCTGCCAATGTGCCGATTAACAGGCACGCCTATAGGTTTATCGACTTTCATGTAATCCGTGCAGAACTCGACGCTCTCCTCGGTGAGAAAGCCCTGGATGATGCTCCCATCCGGATGAGACCTGTTACGAACATATCGCTTGACGACCCCATTGAACCTTTCCAACGGGTACATGTTGTGTAGGAATACGGGACCTAGGTCGATGATCTCCGGGACGATATGGATCATGAGATGAACCATGACGTCGAAGAATACGGGCGGAAAGTACATCTCAAGCTCGCATAGTATGACAATGATCTCCGCCTGCAGTCGCCGGCAACGCTTCTTAGTGATGGACTTCTGAGAGATAATGTCGAAAAAGTTACAGAGGTCAAGCAGTGTCGTGCGGATCCATGGCTCCATTAGCCCTCTAATTGCAACCGGAAGTATCTGCGTGATCATCACGTGACAGTCATGAGACTTCATACCGATTAGTTTGTGGTTCTGCATGTCTAGAAATCTCTGTATGTTTGCCGAGTAGCCGGAAGTTACTTTGACACCTTTGAGGCATTTGAAGATTTTATCAAGCTCGTCTGTACTTAGAGTGTAGCAAGCGGCGGGACAGTCCGTCTTGATTTTTGTAACATTCCTGCCCAACTTGGTCTTCTCCTCCTTGGCCCACAGCTCTCGTCTTATCCCCAGTTCCTCGTAGTCAGCTCGTGCCTTTGGCCCATCCTTTGTCTTGTCTGCCATGTGGAGCAAGAGACCGAGCACACTTTCACAGACATTTTTCTCAATATGCATGACATCTATGCAGTGACGCGTCTCGAGAAAAGGCCAGCAAGGCAAGTCCCAGAATACAGATTTCGTTTTCCACACGCCTCCCAGCGGCTTTACCTTCTTCTGCTTCTTTCCCGCCCTAGGGCACTCCCCCCAAGAGTTCAACATCTCATATATTTCTTCCCCACTCCTCTTACGTGGTGGTCCTTGGGTCTCAATCGTATTGTCGAACTTTTCTTTTTCTTGTCTCCACGGGTCGTCCTGTTGAAGCCATCTTCGGTGGCCCATGTACACGATTTTGTAAGAGCCCGGTAGGTGACGACTTGTTGTATCTTCTATGCACTTAACACATCCTTGGTATCCGTGGCAAACCTGGCCGGATTGATATCCATAAGCGGGATAGTCTTGCACCGTTGTGATCATCATAGCTCTCATATTGAAGTAGTCTCCTTCGTGAGCGTCCCAGACCTGGACCCCTGGTTCAGCCCAGAGTGTATCTAGCTCCTCCTTCAGTAGTTGGTGATACACGTTCAGGTCGTTCTCTGGTTGCTGTGGCCCTTGAATTAGCATAGACAGGTGTAGGTACTTCCGCTTCATGCAGAGCCACGGAGGGAGGTTGTACATCCATACGACCACGGGCCAAGTGCTGTGCCTGCTGCTCATTTTTCCAAAAGGATTGAGTCCGTCCGTACTCATTCCAATTCTGATATTCCTCGGCTCTCCTCCGAATTCGGGGTATTGGTCGTCGATTGCTTTCCACTGGCAACCGTCCGTAGGGTGTCTCAGCACGGCGTCATCTTTCATTGGCCTCTCATCGTGCCAACGCATGAGCTTTGCCTCCTTCTTGTTTGCGAATAGACGATTCAAACGGGGAATGAGTGCAAGGTACCATACAACCTTTGCAGGAGCACCGCTCTTCACTCCGTTGTCACCATCTGGTTGGTAGTTCTTTCCCTGCTTGAATTGGGATACTTTGCACTCGGGGACACTTGGTTAGCTCCGCGTACTCGTTGCGATAAATGATGCAGTCATTCGGACACGCGTGGTATCTCGTCACCTCTAATTCAAGAGGGCACACGACCTTCTTGGCCTCATCGCAACCGCGAGGCAACACGTTCCCCTCCGGCAGAACTTTTACGAGATACTCCAATGTCTCATCGAGGTTTGTGTCCGTGCTGTTGTGGAGTGCCTTGAGTCTTAGAAGTTCGAGCGTGACTGAGAGGCGCGTGTGCTCGGGATTGCAACCAGGATACAAGGGAGTTTTCGAGTCTTTCACCAGTGTCTCCAACTTGGCAGCCTCTCTACGAGCCGCACTATCGTTATTCGTCTCTTTCACAACCTGCTCTTGCACATGACGGTCCTGGACCATTTCGGCCAAATTGTCCCCCGTGCTTCGCGTATCCGCTTCGGCCTCTTCATGTCCTCCGACATCTTTATAATCCAACCGTTCTGCTTCCGGCTCCCCATGTCCTGCTTCTTCATCTAACCCTTCGTCGTCGGCAACAACCTCATCCTCCTCACCGTGACTTGTCCACCGTGTATAACCTGCCATGAAACCCCATCGCACCAGGTGCATGTGCAAAAAACCAGATTTCCTTTCGTGCATCTTCAAGTTTTTGCAATCACGACACGGACAGCATATCTTCGTGCCACCCTTTCGCACCATATCTCACTCGGCGAAATCAAAGAACTCATTCAAAGATGTATAGAAACTTTGTGTGTTCCGATCGCCGTCATACATCCAACTTCGATCCATCGGTCGTTCGATCCCTAAGATATACGAAAATTAATTAGTACCAACCCGTACAAAATCGAGTTTGTCGAACGTTGACAAAAGGTTGACAAAGCAACATTTGGACTAAACGTTGACAACTCAAGTGTTCACAAAGAGCAACACAAACGTTGCCTCGGCTCGATGGCCGGTACCACAAGCAATATATGAACAAATTTGTCAAAACGATCGCACGACGAAGAGGGAGAACTTCCGGCCATTTTCGGACTAAATGGAATTAAACTTGTTAAACAAAAATTAACGGAAACAACACTTATGAAAGCTTTCATGAGAGGCTAAAAAAAATAATGGAAACAACACTTATGAAACCTTTCATGAGAGGCTAAAAAAAAATAAAAGTTCTCTTTGCAATTGAGATTTTAAAATATTACATAAAACATTTAAAAATTTGGCAGGTTATTGAAATAAATTGTTGAAAATTCAAAATTTCGACATGACCTTTGCTAAAATTATGCAAAATTGAGTATCGAACGTTGACAAAATGTTGACGAAGCAACATTTCGCCAAAACGTTGAACTCAGTTTCCCTGAAAAAATAAACAAAGCAACGAATGTTGCCTCGGCTCGACGGCCGGTACCACAAGCATATCTCACATTCACATATATGAAATACATTTCATGCACATCTCACATCACCACAGATCCACCGAATCAAAGTATCATTTGCTTGTCATATATAATTACACATATATATATGATTCTGCCTCAGTGCATAAGAAACATAATTACACATATATGAACCAATGTATACATAATTACACATATGTGATTCTGCCTCAGTGCATAAGAAATATAATTACTCATATATCAATTGAAGCAATGTACAGATCGAATTCATCTCACTGATCATAATAAACTAAGGTGAGATCTTGCATATATGGTTCATTAGAACATTGATTATATAATTTAATGTTGACAATTGATAGTCTGAGACCAATATAGATCAAACCTGGCCTTCAAGACATTATTAGTGAAACTTGGTAAAACAAATAATTGAAAGGAAATTCATACGCAGTTTATTTAGTTTGAAGAACAATGTGAAGGTATAAAATTCAATACTAACTACTCGATACTTCAAATTAATTAAGAGGCCCTTCATGTACTCTAAGTAAGTTTCTATTCTATATAACTGATTGTTTCATTTAACAATTTGATGATCCTGAACCATGTACTTCATCTTACGGCCCTCGTCGGGAGACTAAATGTAAGCATTCAAATATGGTTTAAACTGTATAGCACTACTATAATGTAATTATATGATTAATAATACTAATGGTGTTTTTTTTAGTCAACTATGTTATACATGCATTCGATATGCAGCAACTTAGCAACCACTGATAGTCATAATCAACCTTTGGTAACTAGATCATTCAAATAATATATATAGAAAAACTCACCTGGTAAAGCAAATTAATTTGGGGGAGAGCAAGCTAGCTAGAGGTGATGATCTAGCTAGATTAGAAGGGAGAGAGAGATGGCAAGGGAGCTAGGGGAGGTGGGGGAAGATTTTGGAGGGCTAGGAATTTAGCAGGGGCGTGTACGGCGGCGGCGGACGTGCAGGCGATCGGCGAGCTCGCTGCTGGCCAGTGGAGCTACGACTGGCCAGCAGCGAGCTCGCTGATGCTTTTTATAGGGCAGGTTACCAGTGACGGGCACATATACAGGCCCGCCACTGGTAAACAACGTACCAGTGACGAGCAGAACGTGAGCCCGCCACTGGTATGCAGGCCAGGAGCAAGTTTGGCGGGAAATATTGTCGGTGACGGGCTCTTTGGTGCGCACGTCACTAGTGTGTAATATATCAGTGACGAGCTTCTCTGTGCGCCCGCCACTAGTAATTGCTACGTTACCAGTGACGGGCAGTAATAGATGCTCGTCACTGGTAATTATTTACCAGTGACACGTGACAATTGACGCCCGCCACTGGTAAATTTTCTGTTTACCAGTGACGTGTTTTTTTGGTGCTCGTCACTGCTAAGATGCCTTCTATAGCTGTTTCTGCAGTAGTGAGCTAAGGAAGTCCAGAGGAAATACTTTAGGATGTGGAACAGTGCAAGATCCTGGTGCTTGGTCTGACTTCACGAGAAGAGTACTGGGAGGTAGAGGTAACTCTTCACTGTAGCATGGTGCATAGTTCTCTGTGCATAGTGTAAGTTTGGCACCGATTTTGAGTGTTGATGAGCAAGCAGGTGTTTGGCTAGCACAGGAGGATCAATAGTGTGTGTGCTGCCACGGCTCAGACATGCAGTAGAAATTTGGCACCGAATACTATTTAGGAGGGGACATGGCGTGGCAAGGAGGAGCAATGCACCAGCTAGGTTAGCAGCAAGCTTGTACTGCTGGAATTCAATGGTTTATTTAACATGACAAGGAAAGACGAGTGTTTCACCGTGCAAGGGCTGTGCATTGCTCCGTCTTTTCGTGGTACTGCTATGAAAATAGGGGGGGCTTGTGCGCAGATATTAATTACACTCTTCACCTTGGTTGGATGGAAGTGAGTTGGGAGCTCAAGTGTATATACCCATATACGCTTGAAAGTTAAGCGTATATATTTTAGCGACGGGGTTAGGATAATGATAGGAAGTCATGGGGAGCTAGGGTTCGGGAAATTATCACCGGTATACTCGTATATATGCACAGGATTACAGCAGAGATAATTTATATGTGTATATATTCTAGGAGAGAGAAAAGGTGGCGGGAATCAAACGAACACATGCAGCGATATGCTGGGGACTCCAAGGTGTATGTGCCCATATACACTTGGGAAGATATTGCCGGTATGCTCACATGTATGCTTAGGACTGTGGCTGAGCTAACGACGAGTTAGGGTTTTAGAGGGAATTAGATTTAAATAGGAAGAAAAGGAGTCGGGAGCTCGAACCTAGGGTTTTGGGGCACGGCAAGGCGGGGTAGGAACATGGAACTCGAGATGAAACCTTTGTGTTGGCTTAGGACGTGTTGGTGGTGAGGTACCGTCGATGCGGTGGCGTATACGGTGCGTATATTGTGTTACGTCATTTTACGTGTTAGGGTTATTCCGGGTCTGTGCGTGTGTGGCGGGGTTGGGTCTAATGAATGCGTGTAAGGTTTGAAACATGTCAGACATATGTGGGTTCGGGATAACACGCATGTTTTCGAATATCAGGGTGTTTTAGGATTTTGCCCTTTCGTCGAATCAGGGAGAAAGGAATTAGGATTTTGCATATAGACGTATATGCAAAAGCAGTATATTTTTGCACATACTCGCGATGGGGCATGGCGAAGTTGGTGGTAGAATTTCAAGTCATTCGGAAGAGATTCGGGATGGGTATATGCTCCGATTTCGTAGAAGTACTGAAAGGGCACCTTGCGGCAGATGTGGGTTTAGGTGGCACTGATTAGTTAGAGGGGGAGGGATGCCGAAGGTATGTTCGTGGTGGAAATGCAAGAGCGAGTAGCTACGTATGGAGGCATGGTGTTGAACAGGGTCACTCGTGTCGTCGGTCGTAGATCGGGAAACTTAGGGTTTCAACAAAACGGAGATGGAGATAAATAGGAGCAAGGGTTTTCGTGTTTTGGTATCATGATTTGAATTTAAGTTTTAGTTAGGCATATTTTGACTGATATTATTAGCGAAAAAGTTTTTGTTAGCCCTAATTTTTGGGTTTTGAAAATTCGGGGCGTGACACTCCACACAAAACTACAACTACGATCTAAGTACCTA
Source organism: Stipa capillata (assembly GCA_019208055.1). Taxonomy (NCBI): domain Eukaryota; kingdom Viridiplantae; phylum Streptophyta; class Magnoliopsida; order Poales; family Poaceae; genus Stipa; species Stipa capillata. Next base: position 29,247 of record JAGXJF010000496.1, on the reverse strand, counting down.
TTGTTGATGACACGATTTCATTCTCCTAGTTAAGATTTGTATCAGACCTCCAATTGATTGTGCCACCTTTAAGATTTCCCAGCAATCTATATTCATCTTTGTCCTAGATACCTTCATGATTACATGTTCTTTGAAAGTAACTCGCTTAACTCCACCTCTAAGTGATATCTCACAACCATGAAGTTAAAGTAACCTCAAAGATATTAGATTCTTCTTCAAACCGGGAACATACCGAACTCCCGTTAGTGTGTCACATGCTCCATTATACATTGCCAATGTAACGGTTCCCACCTCAACGACTGGAGACCCTTGTAATCCACTAAGTGAATAGCTCCACACTCCAGGCATAGAGATCCTTCATCAAACATCTCCCTTGCCAAACATATATAAAAGCAACCACTTGAATCCAATATCCATCCATGAAAAGTATCTAGTTGACTGATGACAAGTACGTCCAAATCATCTTTTGCCATTGCCACTGAGCATGCACTCTTCATCTGCTTCAAACTTGGACATTGCCACATCGCCATCATTGACATTGCCCTTGATTATGTGCCACCTGATACCTTGCCGACCTGCTCACAAATCTGATTAATCTGGCATTAGCTCCGACTACTTGTTATACTCTGATTCCCTTTCTTATGCGCAGCAGCCCCCGGAACTACAAGAGTTTGTGAGATACGGCACAAGCATGGGGAGTATTAAGACGAAGTCGATGAACCCCCTAGAGTTCCAAAATAAAAACGACGAATAACCACGGCAAAAGAGAAAAGATTTGGTGAAGACAACCGCGAATTCTTTAAGCACGACCTCAAAAGAGTACAAGAGATTGTTGCTCTCTCGCAACCCTCTCACACCTTTTAGGACTCTAGTGCTAAAAAAACTTAGCATCTAATCCTCCCTTGCTTGCACTTTCCTCTTAGACTCCTTGATTGTTTGGGTTATATTCCTATTGTCACCTCCTCCTATATTTGTATAGATTTCCACATAGTCTCTTTTAAAATGAAAAGGATTTTAAATTTTTGTAGTTTTCTTTATTCTTTTAAGAATTCTAATCTATTACTACCTATTATATTTGAGTTGGTGGTAATGGTACGTCATTTAAACTGGCCTTAAAATTTATGTTACTTATGAAAAAACTACCACCGCCACCCCCATTATCCAACTAAAACAAACAAACCATCCTAAAAATCTCTAACAACCAAACAAGCCTTCCTGAAAATCTCTAACAAACAAACAAACAAAATCTCAGATCTTCTCTCCTTCTCCTTCTCTCGTATTCTTCCTTCAAATCCATCGCCGTCTCTCAAGTCCGTCTTCTCTCTTCTACTCGTGTCCTCCTCTTTGAGCAGCACGTGCATGTTTGTCGGAGGCGCCATCACGAGCGGCTCTGAGCGCAAGGCCACTTTCACTTCCCATATTAACCCTCTCCTCCACTAACCACATTCCTAAAAAATCTCTAACTCCACTAACCATATTCCTAAAAAGTCTCTAACTCCACTAACCACGTTCCTAAAAAAAATCTCTAACTCCACTAACCACATTCCTAAAAAGTCTCTAACTCCGCTAACCACATTCCTAAAAAATCTCTAATAAAATTACAAACAAACTAACTTAAATATAATAAATACTTTCAATAACTTCACTTAACCACTACTCTAAAAAATCTCTAACAAAATGGTGTTGATGATGTGACGAATACCGACATGAGCAGGATGTACCTGATAATCTTCACCGGGTCAAGCCCCGCATTGCTGAACTGGAGGGCCAAGTGGTACACGAGATTGCCACCGGCCAACTCGCCGGAGACAAACACCTAGCGTGAGTCGGCCGTGGTGACGAGCTACGAATCCAATGTGAGTTGGTCGAGGAGCCAGAGGAGGGAGGCGGCTGGCGTGGAAGTTGGGTCAGGCGGAGGAGCCAATGTAGAATACCCACTGGGAAGGGCGGCCCCGCGGAGCGCACAACCATACCGTTAAAGAAAAAGGCTGAGCAGCTAGCACAGCACGATAGTCCTCCACGACATCTGGCTGCGGCTTCGGATGAGCCGAGGACGCCATTGCATGTACGTGCGCGTGCGCGTGCGCGTGAGTCACGATGGGCTGCGGTGCGTCACAGTGTGCACATGGTCATATACGCATCTATTCATGTACTCGCTAGAGTAGGGCCGTGACAGCGACCTTGTGGGCCGCCGGCAGGCGGTGCTCCGGTGCAAGGCGGTAGTCGAAGGAGAGCACGACCACGGGAGACCTTGTGGGCCGCGACAGCGACCTTGTGGGCCGCCGGCAGGCGGTGCTCCGGTGCAAGGCGGTAGTCGAAGGAAAGCACGACCACGGGAGCTCCGCGACATGACGGAGGCAGCCGGCGTGAAAGCTGGGCCAGGCGCAGGAGCTCGTGCAGAAGCCCCCACTGTGGAAGTAGGCGAGCACAGGGAGCTTCTTCTCGCCATCCTCCCTGGCCGTCATCTTCGCCGGCCTGTACATGCAAAGGCTGAGGTCGCGGCTGGTGTCATACATGATGTCCCTCCACTCAATGTGACCATCGTTAGCGTGGTCGTCCACGCCGCTAGACGGGAAGGGCGGCCCCACGGAGCGCATAACCATGTTGTTGCTGAGCAGCTACAGCACACCACGGCAGTCCTCCACAACATGCAACGGCGGCTTTGGATGAGCCGAGGACGACATTGCCTGTACGCGCGCACGCATGGGTGACGATGGGCTGCGGTGTGGAGCCGTGTGCATAGGAGTGTGCGCGTGGCCATATCCACATCTATTCGTGTACTCGTTAGAGGAGAGCCACGACAGCATCCTTGTGGGCTGCCGGGAGATGGTGCTCTGGCGCGAGACGGTAGTCGAAGGAGAGCATGACCATGGGGAGCTCCGTGGCATGGCAGAGGCAGCCAGCGTGGAAGTTGGGCCAAGCTCAAGAGCCAATGTAGAAGCCACCGCCGTGGAAGTAGATGAGCATGGGTAGCTGCAGCTCACCTCGGTGGTCCTCCATGAGAAACGAGCGAAGCGGGCCGGGCGAAGCTTGGTTGGGTGTGGCAACATATCGAGTAGCACTGGCTAAGCCCGGTGATGAAGATTGCGACTTGATATGACACTTCAGTCTCACATGAGCTACCAGGGTGTAAATTTTAGAAATTTAATGAATGAAAGCCATGTCATGCTAAGAAGCAAAATGTATATTCGAAGTGGTTCTAGAGCATGTTAAATATATTTCTAATCTGTAGGAAAGCATGGCTCTGCGTGGAGTGGCAATCTGTTAGAAAAAGTGTCTTCCATTGCTTGCAATGTTTACTGTTTATTTTGATAGGATGTTGTTTATGCTTTGGACCAGGTTTCATTCAAGTAATGAAACTGGGGAGTGATCTCCTTGATACTATAAAATGAGAAGACGGTAATGCGCGAAGGCGGAGCGACATGAAGCGACACAGAGTCGAATGGGAGCGAAGACACAGCAGTGGTGAAGCCATCATGCCATTAGAAGTGAAGCGGAGCCGGGGCCAAAGACAGCTGATACGGTCAACGCCGTCATCGCCGAATGCAGAGGATGAATATTGGCATAGTCGTCCGTCCCTCGCTTCATTATCCATATTAAGGTGATGTTCATGTGTCAAAATCTCTCGCCAAAAGTGGCAAGAACCACGTGGAGTTTCATCAAAGTTGAAGAAAACAATAGTGCACAATGGCAAATTGATAGGGAGTGGAGCTCAGCCACATCGCATCATCGATAGAGCTAGAGGCAGAGTTAAGGGACTGGCAGTAGAGAGGAAGGGTTAAGAAAGACGTTGTGTTATCTTTTTACGGGGTGGAGTGGACAAGGAGACGTGTGGCGGGGATGAAGGAAATATGAGAGATGTGCATAATCTATGGAGAGGGGCAAAGCATGAGAAAAAAATCGGTGTTTGTCGCATCTTGATTAGAAACAACACTTGATACATGTGTTCACTAAATAAAATAATATTTTACTCAATATCTATATACAATTTTTTATTATTCCATAACAACGTACGGACACCCTACCAGTAGATTTAGTATAGGAGTCACAGCGTAGTGCGAAATCTCGCACATTACAGAGATATGTATGTACTAGGTGGCAGCTGCATGTGATGATTGGAAAAATTTTACAGTAGATATTTGGAAGATTCAATTTTATGTGTCATTTGCCATTCGTTGCATTGGGTATCCACCAAAAGGCACTTTCCATCGAAATCCCACTGCGCTCGGCAGCCTTTTGGGCGTTGTCATGGATTGCATTGTCCATTTTAGAACCCACCAACCCACCACTCCTGCTTTCCCCCCAGGCCTCTAATTCATGATTGCGCTCCATAGCCACGGGAAAGCAGCAACGACACACACAGTCACAAACACACGTCAGCTACTCCCGGGGTTAAAACTACAAGGTGCACAAGAAAAATGGTTGCAAAATCAACTAAGATTTTTTAAATAACTTATGAGATATCTCGACGATTTATTATAAAGTTATTATAAAAAAATCACCAAAAGACTGAATGTAAGGCATTACATAACCTGCTAACCGAAAACCATCTAAATTGCTTAGTAACCAATTTTAATCTTCTAGCATCGGCTTCTGGAACTGCAGTCATTGTAACGAAGACCATGATAATCAATTAGTTGTTCCTCTACTACCCCAACTTTTATAGTAAAATGTATTTAGCCTAAATTCTCGTTGATGTAAGCTCGTTTACTAGTTCTTGATTTTGTATTCTTCAGCTTTCTTGTGTGAACTTTAATATATGCAGCGCGAGAAGGGAGAACTTTGGATGTGGACAGCATATCTTTATCCATCTAGTTAGTCACTAGTCAGGTATATTTTTAACGGTTTAGTCTCTCTTCTAACACAAACTTGAATTGAGCTTGACATTTGAAAAACAGTTGGTAACTGGAAAGAAATTGCAACGGCATGCACGATGGAACACGCTATTCGTGGTAGCAGTACGTACTTGATTAGGAGGACTGTCTAATCAACTCCATACAAGGAAAGCTAGCTCATGATGCAGCTATTACGGAACTGTACTACTAACTAAAGAGCTCGACGAAACAGCCACACATCAGTTAAAGTGGAGTAGAAAATTAAGGCCGGTTAATAATTTGCCCAAAATATAGCACGTGTTGCTAAGGAACCCACGGCCCCACACAGAAAGTGGGGCCGCGCTGGCCTCCCTAGGGAGAATCCAGTTCTGATGCAGATTTAGAGAGTAAGTTGTAAACTTTTATTCCAACTCCCTTCTGAACTAATATCAATAGAGAGATATGACTATTACATTGCACATATAAAAATCAACTGATGATCAACAAGAAAAAGAACAACACTCCTACATCTTGTCTCCCGTATCTACTTTACTTTTTGAATCGTGTGATCGATCATCGTTGGCAACGCGACTCTCAAAGGTTCTTGAACGTGTTATCAGCACCAGATCACTCTACACAGCATCGAGCTCTTCTAGCCACACACAACCTAACTTTGCTTTACACAGTTACAAAGATGAAATAGAACAATCCCTCTAGATTGATCCTTACTAATCAATTACCAGTTCTAGATCGATTTTTATCACTGTAGAATTTTTTCCATCTACATTGATTTTTGGTTTTGCACAAAGAATTTTTCCCACAATGTAAAATTCTCATAGTTATGGTGAGCCGATTTGTAGTCATCGACACGATACCGATGGATAGCTAATGCAACGAGAACATAACAATTACACCAGGGTGATAGCACCAAAGATATGTAGATATTTCGGAGAGAAGAAAATATCAATTTGTCATGGAGATGACTTTCACGGTCCGATTACACCGCACGACGATGATGCGCTGTAGTCGGACCTTGTCCGAAGCACGAGTCAGCCTATACACAAGGTTCTATTCCTACAAACAATCAAAAAACAAGTAAGAATAAGAGATAAGCAATCTGAAATTGCAAGCATAGATGAAACTTGAAAATAGTTTAGAGGTGGAATTCTGCAAAGTAGTCTCAAGAGGTGGTTGTTCAACACAACTGAAACAATATAGTTTGCCTTGGGTGAAAACTATGCTCAATGAAATCCGAATCTAAGGTGTGGGGGGAGTAGCCCTACTATTTAAGGAGGAGGTGGAGGAGGGTTTCGGCCGGTTAGGGGGAGGTGGCCGAATCCTTCTCGACATGGAATTCCCCCTGAACTCTGTAAGTCTGAATTACCTAATTTTAAAATTAATACATGGCCTGGAAGTAAGGTGCCGCAACACCATTTGTGTATTTAACAACTTGAGATATTTCTAAGTCTTCTATACCATCATCTTGTATCAAATTGATCATTCCAACCATTTCTTCATCATTATCATGGTGGCTTCAAGGTTATGTAGTTTTCATTCTTGAGATCCACATGAGAGCTCTCATCCTTGCTGTCGTAATCATCATGTTCATCTCCCGTCATCAAGCTTGGACCTTAGTTCCTTAATACTATAACACAATCTGATTTAGGCAGCATTATACAGTTCTTAAAATTATTAGACATACTGAAAAAAGAAAGTACCTGATAATTAAGTTGATGCACACGAGCTCTATTGAGTGGTCCTTGTATTTCTGGTACTTGCGGATCTGATTCTCGATGTGTTGTGAGTGTAACTGTAATGGAAATGTCCTCGTTAGGGGGAAGTGGCGGTTTTGAACGAAATAGTAGATCAGCGCCGCCATCATGCATTGTCACCGGCACCGACCGTGTCACCGCACCGGCCACCGCCACTGTGTCTGCACGCATGTGTGCCGCGCCGACCAAATCCGGTGGACTAGCACAGCGGCTGGCACCATACCGCCTCCGTCCTCCGGCCGCACGCGCGATCTCCAAGCCACGCACCTCCAACACCGGTGCCTCCACACCAGCATCTCTTCCGATCAGCAGCTTCACGCCACCTCAGCCACGGCTGGAATGCCACCCGCATCTTCAGCTCCGTGTTGGCCCGCCCGCCAGCATTAATGTGCATCACCACTCCCGTCGAATCGCAACAGTGCCGCTGTTCTTCCTCCCGTGCTGCCCACCTACATGGGGGCCAACACCGCAGTCGCCGCATCTACTAACCACAACACGCGCCATTACTCGTCGAATCAGGACAACACCGCCGTCACCTTCTCCACGCCGCACACGGTGTCGCCGCCATCGAACCTCCGCCGTTGTGCTGGCATTTTTCGCCCTCAACTGTACACGAGCCACACCATGTTGGCACCCTATGCATCACTGGCAGGCCCCGCACCGGCCACCGGCAACAGCCCATGTTGATTGACCACCACCATCTATGGCAACTAGGGAAAGAAAATAAAAGGAAGAAAAAGGGGAAGGAAAAGGAAAGGATAATGGGCCAACGGTCCAATAAGAATTTGGGCCATGGCCTGATAAGGCCTGCGGAATTGATTAGAAAATCGAAAAAGAAAAGTAAAGAAAAATGGGAAAACCTCATGGGCCACACAACCTATTAGCACTTGGGCCACGGTCCACAAGGCCGAGCGGATTGGAAAGAAAGAGAAAAAAAAGAGGATCAGGCTGGACTTGGCTGACTGAATATTCACTGGGCCCAGTTGACAGTATCAGCAAGGCTGGTCAATGTTTTTTTTCTGGGCTAGCTCGTATAGTGCTCCTTTTTGTAAACAGGCCCATCTAAAATTTAGAATTTGCGAGGGATAATTTCTGGTATTAAAAATATGAGGAAAACCCCATGTACTTTACAGTTAGCTGAAAATAGGTTTCATAGCATTTTATAGCCTCCAAAATTCAAATTTTCATTTTACTTTTTATGTAAAGTACATATTCACTTGTGATTAATTATATTATGCATTATCAGTACTGAATTTACTATTTTTCTAGATAAAGTGATTATTTGATTGCATTAATCACTAGTAATTGCTAGAAAATCATGAAAATGCATCTTAAATTACTGAAAAATCTTAAGATTGTTTCTATTATTGTGAATTTTGTTTATGCAAATATTATCCACTATAATCTCATTGAACTTTGCATGAACCATGTAGATGACTGGAATGTCGAACTAGGAGTTTGCTGAGCTAGCATCGAATGGCCACAACTACCACGTCTGGGCCTTTGATGCAAGAATTTAGCTAGGTTCCTATGACCTAGGCAAGTTCATAGCGATGGATGTCAAAGAGGGATCCTGCACCAACCTCTCGTGGGAAGTAGAGAACTCTGTACCTACTTAGACATCACTTGCCCTCACCACTGAAAATTGAATACCTAAGGATTGAAGATCCCATGGCACTCTGGAATGCTTTGAAGGATCTCTTTGGTATGGATCAAGAAATTCAGGCCACTAAGTCTTCTCCAAGAAATTTTAGCTTAGATCTAGCTTAAGAAAGCTACAAAGTGAGGAATCCCGCTCAGAGGCAGAGAGGAAAGCGTTGTGCCGGTGGCTAACCCGCCATTGCATAAAAGTTGAAACTAAGCACCAAGGCCGCTTCCAAGAAAAGAAAGGTTGTCTCACGAAGTGACAAGCCCTATGGCTAGCAAGACCAACCATGCTACAAGTGTGGATTATGGGGACATTGGTCACATATTTGTCGAGAACCAAAGATGTAATCGCCACTTTCCAAGCTACAGGAAGGAAGGACACAAAGGAGGTCCTAGAGAAGACCTCAAAGATGACGCCATGGAAGGCATTAAGGAAGATCCTAAAGAAGGTCCTAAGGAAGATCAAGAAGGAAAACCTAAGACACACCTCACCATTGTGAATATGGAGGCAGAAAATGTGCAACCACCTATACCTGCACATGATCCTACACCTATACCTATGGTTGAGCCTGTATCTACTCCTATGGCCTTGAATTCACCTCAAGAAGAAGAATTCGACCTTAATGATGAACCGCTCATAGAAGAACAAGTGAAAGAGGCATCAGAGAACTTCCTTCTAGATTTCGATTAGTACCTAAACAGTACATAGAAAATTTTGCAGTCAATCTATCTACAGTATGGGTCATTTTGAGTCATGAACAACTATATAATGGTTGTAAGCTCTAAAATATTGTTAATTCTCAAGTTATAATAGTCATGTAGACTTATAAATTTTTAGTATTATTAATTGCAAGTTGTGTTCCATTTATTGCTCTATATTATGCTCTTCTTTCTCTAACGCATATGTGGTTGAACGCTTTATATTAGAACACCGTGTGGCGCTAAATGGAGGAAGCTGAAGTATGCCTTGTTGATAGTGCAACCACTAATATATCTTAAGATATACAAAATATTCTGAGTCTCTAAACAAAAATACTAGTAGCACTATGACCATTGCTGGGAGCGATTCATGCATAATTGGATCTAGAAAAGCCATAATTATGCTCCTAGTGGGAATAGCACTTGTCATTGAAGAAGCATTGTTGTATTCCGTTTAGGTATACAAGGCAATATAAAGTGAGAGATGAAAAGCCTGCATTCCTAGAACAAATTCAAGGTGATATATGCTGACTTATAATGCCTTGCCGGGGCCATTAGGTACTTTCTGGTACTAATTGATGCTTCCTCCAAATGGCTGCACGTGTGCTTACTTTCAACTAAAAATCATGCTTTTACAAATCTTATATCATAGATAATCCAAATAAAGAATAATTCCCAAATCATCATATAAAGTCCATCAGAATGGACAACACCGGAGAATTTACCTCCAAAGTGTTTGATGATTATTGTATGGCATCAGGAATTAAAGTTGAGCACTTAGTACCACACGTCCACACGTAGAATGGACTGGCTGAAGCACTTTTAAATGAATCAAATTCATTGCGAGACCACTGCTACACGATATCAATTTACCAACAACATGTTGCGGACACGCGGTCTTGCATGCAACAACCCTCATCAAGTATGGATCATCAGCCTAGAACATCCATTCACCAGTGCAGCTAGCTTGAGGGATTCCACCTAGAATATCCCATCTTCAGAAATTTAGATGCATGGTCTATGTGCCTATACCTCCACCTAGAGGATTGCAATGGGCCCTCTAAGGAAATCAGAGATTTATGTAGGATATAAATCTAGTCGATAATCAAGTACTTGGACCCCTTAACAAGGGATTTGCACACAACCCATTTGTAGATTGCATCTTTAATTAAGATGTTTTCTCAACATTAGGGGGAGAAAATGCACCCTTGGAAGAAAAATATTGAGAACTTACGTGGAAAACCATAGGGGTAAATGCATTGGATTCTCGCACTAACGAATCGAGCAGAAAGGTTCAAAAGATAATTGATTTTCAAACATTAGTGAATCAGCTCTAGATCATTTCATTGATTTGAAAAGCGTGACAAAGTCCTATGTGCCAGCCTGCAATGCACCGGAGAGAGTGGAGGTACCCAACATAACCACTCCCAGTCCTATCCAAAGGCCTTAGAAATGAACATAGACTTCGGATTCCGAAGTCCTAGTTAGTGGAAGACGTGTGACAAAACTTGGACAAGTGGGCTTGTCAATGCCGATCAATGAAATTCCTAAAAAGAATAAATTGGGAACCTAGTTGAGATTTGGGAAAGACATAAGTGGGGCTAGATCAATGGTTCCTCCAGGTCTTGAACCCATATGAAGTCTGCCGGTATGTCTGGAGTGAGACAGACGGTTTCTCCAGGTCCATCAAAACTCCAAGGATTTGAACCTTCTAGAACCAGAAGCACCTAGTAGGTTGCATGAATGACCTACAATACAGGGAATCAAATGAGTCTCAAGAAGGGACAACTCAAGAAGGGAGTGTCATAAATCATGTAGAGACTCGTGAGACCTGGAATCATACTATAATGATTGTCGACATATACTTTGGAAAGAAAATTTCCACCATCACAGATCTTGATCGTGAACCTGCATTAATAGAAGAATGCAAGAAATGACTAGATTAAGAGATTGGAAGAAGGCAAGTTTGAACAAAAGAGAAGTGTTTGGTCTATTCAATCACACACCACCATTTGTGCATCCTGTAGAGCATAAATCGGTATTTTTTAAAAAGAAATGAAAATAATGTAGTATGATATCTAGCAAGGCTACTCACCAGTCATGAGTGACATCACCTTTAGATATCTCATAGCAACGGCAGTTAACCTCACTCTGAAAATGAAACTCATGGATGTTGTGATAGCTTACCTGTACGGTAACTTGGATTTGGATATATTTGTGTGTGTGTATATATATATAAAGGTACCTGAAGGTGTACCAATACCGAACCAAGACAGCAAATAGAAACTTCTATAGCATAAAACAAAAAGTTGCTATATGGTCTAGAGTAATCAGGCAGGATGTGGTATAATCGCTTAAGAAAATTCCTTAGTAAAAAGGGCTACAGAAATAATGAAGATTGTCTATATATATTTATATGAAGGTCCAATAATGGCTTCTGTGTAATCTCTATATACGTAGATGATCTGAATATCATTGTGACACAAGAAGAAAGAGAGGAAGCGAGCTCGTACCTAGAATCTGAGTTCAAAATGAAAGATTTTGGTAGAACCAAATACTGTATAGGCTTGTAGATGGAGCATTTTCCTGAAGGAATATTAGTGCACCAATTGATGTATACTCAGAAAGTGCTGGAAATAATTGGTTTTGAAAAGTCATATCCATCGAAAACCCCAATGGTTGTGAGATCTCTGCAGCGAGAGAAAGATGCATATGGACCTAGAGATGAGGGGAAGGAAGTCCTGGGATTTGAAGCCCATATCTAAGTGCAATAGGAGCACTCATGTACCTAGCAAACTGCACTATATCAGACATTGCATTTTCCATGAATATTCTAGCAAGATATAGTACAGAGTCTACCAAAAGGCATTAGAAAGGTGTAACGGATATTCTCTGCTATCTCGAGTGTAGCAAAGATTTTAGATTGTTCCATAGAAAGAACCAAAACTTAACCATAGTGAGATAGGTAGACACCAAATTGGTTATGTATTTCTGTGTGGAGGAACTGTAATTTTTTGGAAGTTGTCGAAATAGACTTTAGTGTCGACCTCGACAAACCACTCAAAAATTATAGCACTATAAGAAGCATCATAGGAATTTGTATGACTTTGCAAAATGACAAACCACACCCAGTAGTCATGTGGATTGAATATCAAGTAGACCCTCACTATCATTTATGAAGACAATGCAGCATGTTTTGCACAAGTGCAAACGGGTTTTGTGAAGAGCAAGCTCACGAAGCATATCAACCCCAAGTTCTTCTATACTCATGAATAGCAATAATTGAACGAGTTAAAGGTACTGCATATTAATTCATATAAGAATCTTGTAGATCTTTTCACTAAGTCACTGGAAGCAGCAGCGTCATCTTCCTGGCGGTGAAGGGCAAGCTCCTCCCATGGCCTCCTTCCGACGAGGGAGGGCGAGCTCCTCTCTCGCGGTCTTCGTGCTCTGCAGCCACGCAACCCTCGGAGTCGATGCCATGCTTTGGGCCATAGGCATTGGAGAATATGGAAGGTTGGGGGCATAGCAGAATGGGAGAGAGAGTGATGGGAGGTTGGGGGCGCAAGCGGCAGGAAGGAGAGTGAGGGCGATAGGAGGAGAAGGGGGTTTCACGCGACTTAGAAGAGGAGGTGGGGGGTTCGGGAGATTAGGGTTTGCACTATATATATACTGTAGTACATTTTGTTGGGCCAGTTTGGGCTAGAATTATCATAGTCGGTTTTTTTTCAAAAACCATCTCTGATGGGCTTGTTTGGAAAATTTTTGTCATAGATGGATTTTTCTGTAAAACCGTTTGTGATAGGGGTGGTTTTATTATAGACGGTTTTTAAAAAACCGTCCATGATATATAAGAGAGATGGTGTAAAAAAATATGTTTATGATTTCTTTCTCTATAAGAACCACTTGTGATAAACATCATTATAAACAGTTTTTGTCAACCGTCTGTGATGAGGCGTCTTAGATTGTTGTTCCTGTAGTAGTGAGCAATATCTCTATATCTTATCTCTTATGTTTAGTTTATTTTTTAATTATATAATGAATCATCATTAGCAACGCAACGCTCGAATGTTTTTCGACACGTGCAACATATGGAATAAAAACATGGAAGCAGCCCATGGTAAGCTATGCTAAGCTTTGACGATCGAGTGGAATAAGTACCTGTCTGTCTGTCTCCCCTCCTTTTGTATATAAAAAGAAGTAACCGTACATGTTTTGATTCTTCTCCATATATACACGGTCACAGCCTCTGTTTAGTCGTCGTCGTGGTCGTCGATGGAAAGCGGACCGATCGGTGGAAGTAACGATCGCATCGTATCAGTTGATGCACTCATGCATGAAACTTACGTATGTGTGTTGTGCACGTCACAGCATAGCATAGCTAGCTAAGCTAGGCCCCTCATGCACATGGAGCTGTTACGTAAGCTCTTCTCAGAGTCTAGTCGATCGGATCGATCCGGTGGGGTACCATGCACCTCTCTCAACTCAAGGACGCGCGCACAAGCACGTACAGCCGTACAGGTCGCGCGTTGACGCGGCCCGACCCGATCGATCGGTCGCGCTCGGCCGGTGGGGCGCGCACATGCATGCATGCACACTGTTCAGTTCGTTCGTTTAGCTAGCGACCGACCGTGATCGACGTACGCTAGCTAAACGAACGAAACGCTACCTCCAGCTTTAATCAGCTGCATGCATGCTTCCACACGCAACAACTTTTAGTTTTTGATAGGACACACATGTACACCCTCTCCCAGGGAGAGAGAGAGAGAGAGAGAGAGAGAGAGAGAGAGAGAGAGAGAGAGAGAGATTAATGGGCGCTGCATGCAGGAGGCAAAACAGGGGGCGAGCGACTGGCTCAGATGATTCCCCGCGACATGCGCCTTTGGAACAGTATGATGATCATCCATGCAGCAGCAGCACACACATGTAACCAACGGCCGGCTATTAGCATGTCATTCTCATGGGTGTTGGCGTATGCATGCATGCAATTAATTAAAGCCCTCCGTCACTTTTCGCAAAGCTATTGCTTCCATGAAATGCTGTTAAAGTTATATATAAAGATTAACTGAATAATTTTAAAAGGAAGAAGTTTACTTTTAGTTTCTTAACTCTCATAAAAATCTAAATTTGATCTCTTAACTTCAAAACGAAACATTTTTAGTCTATATAGTGTCCAGCTAGATCTGATTTCTCAAGTGCCAAAACCATCTAGATTTGGTTTCTCAAGTGTCAAAATCGTCTAGATTTAGTCTCTCGTCTCACTAAAAGTGGTTTTGACAATGATGTGGCAGCAGTTCCGTACACATAACAATTCATTCAACACGGAAATTGAACAAAATTAGGAAAATGGCAAAAAAATTAGAAAAACAGAAATATTCCAGAAAAGTTGTTAAATATCCTAGGAATTTTAAAAATGTTTAGCACTTAGAAATATTCTAGAAAATTTATGAAATTCGATAAAATTCAAAAGGTTTCCTTTTCTAAATTTTTGAATTTTTCATTTTTAAAATTCTCACATTTTGGTAACTTTTTTGAATATTCATGATTTTTCTAACTTTCCAAGTTATTTCCTAAAATTTTCCTTCAAATTTTCTATTTTTATTTTTCATAAATTTTCATTTTAAATATCTGAATTTTTCAAATAAAATTTTAGTTTCCTAAAAAATATAAATTTTCAATTTTTCTAAATTCTCAAAATAAAATAATTTGTTTTTATTTTTTTAAATTTTTCTTCAAATTATCTGAGTTTTCCAAAAGAAGTCTTCAAATTTTTCTTCTTTTTTCTAATTTTTTGTGTTTATTAGGCTTTCACGTGTGTGAAACCTCCGTCACATTATCATTAAAACCGCTTGCAGTGGTGCAAGGGACTAAATCTAAACGATTTTGACACTTAAGGTACCAAGAATGTTTGATATTAGAATGCACAGACAAATATAGACTTTTCTATTTTAAAAGTGTTTCGTGGAAAAGGTAAACGTAACATCTTGTTGTATACCACTGATTACTGAAGGTAATTAATGTGTTTTCACCATCAATACTTACAGACTAGCTAACAGATGTGTCTTAATTTTGTAACGGCATGATGCATACACAGAGCACACATACGTACCGCACCACTCTACTGCGTGACTCTGCAAGCAACTTAAATATTTCGTGTTGACTTCAACTTCACCTAAGCTAGTTCTAAACACGATGATAGAGATTAATAGGCATCAGTTGTCACACCCCATAATTAATCGAGGTCGATCATAGATGTGTAATTCAACGGCTAGTGGATTGTGACTGGAACATAGGTCCTTGTACGGTTAAAATGCCTTGTCAGTTAGTTATCACGAAAGATACAGGTAACAGTACTGTTCTGGAGATAATTAACGAGATCGGGAGCTACTTTAATTTATTGTAAAGCAACTGATTTAACACAAAGAAAAACTATCTATCATTCTTCGAAATACCTATAGGAGTTAGAAGACGGTTGATTTATTATACATCCCATTTCTATTGGTAGAGCGACAACCACAAAAGAAAATGCAGATTAACTAAATGAAGTATCATGTGTTGACAAAAGGATCAAGTTGGTTTGGGATCTTGAACAAAAAAATAATTATCTCTTGAGCCAATGGTTATTTAAGCTCCTCAATGAAGACGGAGTGTAGCAATGTCTTTTAGAAAACAATACCTGCGAATAAACATTTTCACAGGGTGGGTTTCGAATTGGGGATTTAGTAGCAGGCCTCATGAAGGTTAAACAATATTTTTTCAATTATGAAAGTTCAACCTACATAACAGTCTTCAAGTTAAGTTTTGAAAGGATACATGGATCAGTAATCAAACCCCTTTCCCTACAAAAATGTTGTAAGGAGGAAGTATGCCACAGTGACACAAGTACGCTCTACAACTCCGCTCAATGTTACTTTTTGAACAGCCATAATTGCGCCAAAACTGATGGTCTAGAACGATCTTGTCTATCGGGTATCATTGGTACTTATTTCATGAACTCTACATTAGAACTGCCAATTTTTGGTCCACTCAATGTATAAAATCATCGTGAACTCTCATACCCAGTTCCGTCATGAGCATATGTGAAAGAAACTACCCCTAAAAAATATCATCTTTTTGTGGTATCTTGGAAGGGGTGTTATCCTACCAAAAGATAATTAATCAAACGAAACTGCGGAGGGGGGGAGAGGGGGAATCATGTTGTTTCTATGATAACGATGAGTCGATCGAACGCCAATTTTTTGATTGCCATACTACGTTCACTAACCAGTGCGCCTCACATGCTAAGGGGGTGTTTGGTTGGGCTTTTCAGCAGCTTTTCACTGGAAAAAGCTGCAGCCCAACCAAACGGCCAGCTTTTTAGCAGTTTTTGCCAATAGTAGCTTTGGGCTTTGCAGTATAAATTCAGCTGTTTGAAAAAGCTGCTTTCTGCCAGCTTTTTGCAATGTGTTGAAGCTTCAGTGCTCATTTTTCAAAATGTTGTAGATGATTTGGATCAACCAAAAGCCATATGTTCACTTTCTCATAGCCACAGCAGCTTTTCTAGACAGCCAGCCAACAACAGCTTTGTCAACAGCCACAGCCCAACCAAACAGGCCCTAAGTCGATGTTTACATGAAATAGGGATCAAGGGGTCACAATCACAAATACTAGTTGGGGTTGTGGCCATGTACGTGCTGGTTTATTTGGCTATGTCGTAACAATGTAATTTTTTACAAAAAAAAATTTAATCATCCGAATTAGGTGGTCTTCAGGTGTAGGAGTTTACTGCGATCTAGCGCATCCTTGTAGAGATCAGAGTACAAAGACAACATGACAACGGGGAGCAAATTTTTAGAGGCCATGGTGATAAAGCTCTTTGCTACTAATAGGTGGCACACTGATAGACGACTAGGCCATGGCGGGCTTTTTACGACCTAGTTTGCCTTTATCTATATTGATTCGGATATTGGCCGGTTGACTTATCTACTTACATAAACCATGTAATAAATCATATTAGATTATGTGCATCTCTTTCGTGCAGAGGCTAGAAAATCAATATAATTTTCCTTTCCAGAAGAAATATTCTATAAGCTACAATTTGATGTGTATGTAAAGTGCAGATATTTACATATACAAGTACCACACTCACTCTCATATAACAATATTAATACCGGAATCTTTCTACTTCTTGGATAGACATGCATGCTCGATCAACGATCTTTTTTCTTTCTGCCCACTTATAAACTACTCCTGTCGCTTTGTTGGTTCATTGGTTGGCTGGTTGCGTTATCCCTACTACTGCTGTGGTGCATAAATGCTGTGATGAGACGATTCAATTAGCATACGTCAAAGCAGCCAAAACATCGAGTGGTTACTTCTTTGCACTACAGCACCATGCAGAACTCATATGTCCAACGCTACTAGGAGTCGTATCTTTCTTGACGGGGATTTACTTCCATGACGCTCGCGACTTTGCCTTGCCTAGCTAGCTAGAGCTAAACTTGAGATATGATTCTAGCTAGCACGCTGTCAGTGTTGTCACCTCCATAGTTGGACTTTCTTAAGGTAATCTTTATTAAGAGAAACAGACACAGGTGGCACGAATGCAGCTGATTTTGCAAAAATGACCAACTGGAGAAGAACTATGTAGGAGACGTGTCACGAATCGTATATTTGCAGCACAAGCAGGCCTAGCTTTAATTATTTTTGCCTAATATGCATTGTCGCCAGCAAATACAAGGATTATATCGTAGTGATTTCCATAGTAGTATACTAGTATTGTACCAAATGCAGTTGCAGTCACAGAGCTAACCTCAATAACTGCCACACAATCGCGCGTACATGCATGACTGACCTCTTAGAGCCTCTACAACAGTATGTAACCTTAAGATGAAATTTTGGATAAAATAACTCGATATCTCGTTACTCGAGGTTATTACACTATGGTGCGTAACTCTGCCCCTTCCCCTTTATCGGTTGTTGGCTCAGTCAAATTCCTTGACTACTTAGATGCACTGTTCACTGTCTGGCACAAGAAGTAGAAGGCCGGTAATGTGAAGGGAAAAGGCAGCAAACTCAAGATCGCGCCGGTGAGGAGTGGACGATGCTACATTCAATGAAAGAGCACCGGTGAAATGCGAATGCGCCCGCCCTCTATGGGTGGGTGAAGGTGGATGACGATGCAAGTTATGTTGAACAAAATGAAAATACTGCTGTCGCTGTGGTCATCCGAACATCTAGGGGGCATAATCCTTGTGTCCTTGTGTCTGATGCACTTAAAACTCTAAACTGATGATGAAAGATAGACAATATACTTCAACAAATAACCACGCTTATTTGTGACATTACAACCGTATTTTTAGGTTGTTTGGGATTAGACAACGGAAAGAGATGGCTATGGCGAAGTTTCGATTTGAGTGTGAAAGTACGTACGTAAACACCACTAGGTACTTTATTTTGTTCACTAACTAACTAGTGCTTGTCCTGTCCCTTCAGTGTATCGACAGATGACAGACAAATGCATGTGCTGGGAAAGTTGATACTAAGAAAGGTTCTCTCCCTTTTCTAAGTACTCTTGCTAATGCTTGTAGGCAACTAATGTTGTCGATCGTCTGCATTGCTTCTGGAAGTCGTGGCTAGCAACTAGCACATTGATTAAAGTTGACACCAAGAAAACTTGATTGTCTTTGGAAAGGAAATATCAACCTATTCTTTTTTTTGTTGAGAAAAACACGGATCTACTCTAAATAGTTACTGCAGAAGTATCAATGCCTGCTTTATGAAAAGGCCCTTAACAGCCATCAATATTTTTCTCAAGAGGACTTCCATCTTTCAATGATACGTAGTAGTAACTTGTATGCCCATTAGTACATGTACTTTGGTATTAATCATTAAAAGAAGTCTATTGTTATTCTCTCAACTATTGGTTGAGTTTACTTTTGGTCCTTAAAAACAAATTTGACCCTTCACTTTCAGTGCTGGAGATATTTGGTCCCTGACATAGGTCACACGGGTATGACCGATAAGGTGTCAATGGTTTCACACACGTGGTAGTCCAATTAACACAAAGGTTAAAAAATATCAGGGAAAATAAAACAATACAAAAAGTTTCTTAGAAAAACAATACAATTTATTCAGAAATGGAAAAGTCAAAAAGTAAGAAATGTTCTAAAAAAATCATTGCAAAACTCAGAAAAGTATAAAAATAATAAAAAGAAAATTTAGAAAAGCAAAAAAAGCAAAAGTATTCTAGAAAAACCTGTAATTCAAGAAAAGTAACAAATATTTAGGAAAGTTCATGAAAAATCTCAAGAAAACTCATAAAATAATTTAGGAACATTCATGAAAAAATTTAAATTACCTGTGAATCTTTTCGAATTTTTTGGTTTTTTTAATAATACTTTGGAACTTTCCCTAAATTTACTAAATTTTTCTATTTTAAAACTAACTGACTTTTAAAGAAAATTTTGTGAAAATTTACTCCGTTTCTCAAAAAAAAATTGTTTTCTTAAATAGTTTCTTCTTTTTTCAATTTTTCTTTGAATTTTCATATTTTTTGTGCTGGCTAGGCCGCTAGGCAGGCAAAACCACTACCACATCATTGATCATACCGCTCTGACCTAAGTTACGAACCAAACATGTCATGTATTGAAAGTTAAGGGTTAAACTTGTTTGGTTTTAGAATTTAGGGATCAAAACTAAACTTGATCAATAGTTGAGAGATCAAAAATAGACTTTTTCCTAATTATTATGATGGTATTTTCATGTGCATCCACGATTTTGTAATTCTTTTATGAAAAAGTACGGCATGGGACAGCCACAAGGATTAGTTTGATAGGATATATAGAATCATGGACTTTTTCATTTTGTGCAAAAAAGGCCATTCCTACTACTGTACAAAAACAAGATAACACATGAATTACTATTTAGCAATTATATCTGCACAAGTTTTTCAGATCATATCTTGCATGTATTTTTACAAGCGCATAAGTTATAGCATGTTGTGCATGTATTTTTTTTCTTTTTTTCAATGCACAAATTGTATTCCTTTTAATGAGGTGCGGATGGGACTAATTGTAGATTTTCATTCACTAAATTGTCCACCGACTAAATTTTTTTGTAGGATCATATATATCCTCCTCATCCAGAAAAGATTGCTTGAGAGGTCAGTTACTCCGGAAAATCACTGGGTGCACGCGGTGGCATATGCACCCATTAGCTTTGGTGATTTTTAATTTCATGTATAAGTTTTGAAAAAATTCATACCGGTATACGATGGAATGAAGCTTATACAGTTAAATTTTCGAAAAAATACCAATTTGCTACCTGTGCAAAAAAAAATCTGTGCATATGCCCCCTTTGCACTGTTCACAGCTGTCCAATGTGTTTTCTTGTTTTTTTACATGGGTCACAAATGGCTATATTATTTTTTAAAAATTTAACTGTGTATACTTCATTCCATCATATTCGTACCGGTATATAATGGCTATATTCTCCCATTTTTGGGCCAGTGATGTTAGAACTTGAGAGCGGGGAGGGCCTCCATTTTGACTTAGGTCACCTACTCTTCCACAAGCGATGTGGACTATCCCAACAATGAAGGTGCAAAGTCTTTCGACTGATGTTAAGAACGGTCCGCCGTCTACCAGTATAAAAAGCGCTAGAACTTCAAATATGAGCACGAAAACATAGCGAGTCCAATTGTGCGGACAGTCCATGACTTGCCAGAACTGAAAAATAACGATCGATCGATCTTGCAGTCTCTTTAAGCACAAGCTCCACAAACTTAAAGCCGAGATCGCAATCACTCGTCACCGCATCTGAGGAACTTAAGAGAATAACAGGTGATCTAGCTTGCAGTTTCACAGTAACAGTGAAGATAGTAATACTAGCGGCCATCCAATTTGCACTTGAATTAAGCATTTCAGTGTGCCGAACTGTTAAAATGATCCAAACAGGAGTCACCACAAGTCGTGCGTTAGTTTCTGTCGAAAAGGGCAAGAGACAAAAGGGTCAATACGACGCAAACACATCGAACATGCACATAACATATTGCTGCATGGGGAGAAGCGGCAGTAGACGGTGGTCTTTTTTGCACAAAATTTTGGAAGTGAATATGTTATAGTATGATGTATCTCCACAATGTTTTTAAATATTTTTTCGAAGTTTCAAGGTGCAAGTTCTTGAGACCTGGTGCAGGTGCAGGCTTTGCAAAATATCCGTGTCATCTATTTGTACTTCAGCGTTATCGCCTACGTTTGAAGTCTAATGTGAACTCAAAGTAGGTTGCACTTATTGCTAAAGTAGGGAAGTAGGTTGCGATTACTTTTTCTTAAAAATGGAGCCAGTACATTTCTTTTCCCCCAATACTTTCTACAGAATTCATTTAACGAGACGTCCTTGTACAGACGGATTTTTGAAGCCATCTATACAAATAGTATCACAAACGGTTCCAAAGGAAAACCGTCTGAGAAAATGAGTACAAGCAGTTCCCAACAAGTGTGATGCTACAGTGGAACCGTCTATACAAATAGCACAGACGGATCCAGATTGGAACCGTCTGTACAAATCGAACAGTACAGACAGTTCTAAGTTTGGAACTGTCTGTACAAATCTCTAAATAGTATAGACAGTTCTAAACTTGGAACCGTCTGTACAAATCGAACAGTACAGACAGTTCTAAGTATGGAACCTACAAATCTCTAAATAGTACAGACGGTTCTAAACTTGGAACCGTCTGTACAAATCGAACAGTACAGATGGTTCTAAGTAAGGAACCTTCTGTACAAATCTGCAAACAGTATAGACGGTTCTAAACTTGGAACCATCTGTACAAATCGAACAGTACAGACGGTTCTAAATTTAGAACCGTCTGTAAACTTAGAACCGTCTGCACAAATCGAACAGTACAGACGGTTCTAAGTTTGGAACCGTCTGTATAAATAGATGAAGCAAGGCTGGTTGATACTCTGCTGCCGCGGCAGCAAAAGCTGTAGATTTTCTTACCGCGGCAGGAAAGCAAAACTGTAGATTTTCTTGCCACGGCAGGAAAGTGTCAGCGTCGGAGAGGAAGTTTGACAACTCTGATTGTCGAATGGTTTTCACGGCTGTGAGCAAGAAGCCAAACTCTACGTCTTTAGAAAGTTTGAGCCAGTTCTGAGAAAGTCGACAAAACGACTAGTGGAAATCCCGGCCCGAAATAGAAGATTTTGAAAATGGTACCTCGACAAAAGTACTCGGCAGAAGGTGGGATCAAGGTGGAAAGTAAGTCCTCGATTCAAGCTAACCAGGGAAACAAGAATCACCTAAATCAGAGTCCGGGTGAAAGAGATATACCCTCCGCAAGATCAGAAAAAGTGAGCGAAAAACTTCCAGAGCCAAAAAGTCCCACTTAGAAGGGGAATTTTGAAGGTCAAGACAGGTACAGGTTTAAACACGTGTATTTTTATCAGATGCGCCTCGTCGTTAGTGTGAGGGACCCGGTATTTTAAACCGATTCAAGGAATTCACAACTAGTGAAGACGGTGACCATAGCCGCTACCTGCGACGGATTATGGCCCACCCCCGCCCCGTGCGATATGCATACGACACAATGCGTATGACTCACCACGGCCTGATTGAGGGATCACGATTCCAAAAATATACGCCACAACGCGTATGACTCACTTTGGCAATGGACCGTTCATTCACTTTGCACTTCACTTGAATCGAAATAAAATAACAAGTTCCTCCATATGCATCCAACCACACTCCCCATTCAACATACACGCATGACAGACGAGAGGTGGGGGCATATGTTGGACAGCAAGCATATCATCACACGAACCACTACAATACGATAATACACCTAGCTGTCCACAGAGGACTATATGAATACATCATTCGGCGCTAGCCGGAAACATAGTCAAGTCTGAAGTATTCATGCAGCAGCGGAATAAAAGACCCAAAATCCGCAGCGGTGCATCAACCGCTGCCCAATAGTCACCAAAATCCCACGAGTCGATAGCCAACCAAGAAAACCAAGCTGCTAGGCACCATCGAAGTAATCCTCGACCACTGGCTCACCTGCAATGATCTAGGAATATCCTAGGTGAGTATGAAGGTACTCGCAAGACTTATTCGTGCTTGATTAGATGTCCTACACATACTAGAATAGCAGCAGTTAAACATGGTGCACTTTGATCTAACAGGGTACAAGCAGGAAACATGGCATGGATAGCATTAAAGGAGGAACACATCAACTCCCACTTACAATTCAGATATCGTATAATTCAAAACACAAACATGAGAGCATCAATCATAACATTCCAAGGTTGTTTGGGGCAGCCCACGCCCATCTACTTTAATCAACCCCCTTGGACCGTCCCGGCAAATCCAACTACTATGGGAAATATCGAGTGCTCCTCACTCGGAGGTTGCAAAACTCCAGTGACCGAGACTTGCCATCAGATAACCCATAGCGGTGAGTCCGGCAACGACCATGAGGATTCTCAATCTATCACATGTTCATTCCAATCAATCTCTCGGTCCGTCACCGGCTGTACAACTACCATGGATATAACGAGTGCTCCTCACTTGGAGGTTGCAAGGCTCCGAGTGACCGAGACTTGCCATCAGATATACCCATAGCGGTGACTTCCGCTGACGTCCACGCGTGACAAGAGGAGTGCTACGATGGAGTCACCTCAAATTGGCATAGCGACAAACTCTCCTTACACCTGGGTCGCATTCATGACATCAAATATACCAATCTTATCCATCGAGCACGTACCCCCTTCGGCTCTCACATCTCACTTTTAATAATTCCAAGTTGATAGGGCATCAAGTTAAATTCTCAACCATCACAGAAAAAGTAACCCTTTAGAAAAATCCTAAATAGTTCCAATCATCATCTCTAACCAAACATCCACACATTACTAGTATTCAGACATGTAATAGAGTAAAAGAGATGCAACAAGCTCTGCTTGCCTTGGTCACAGGGTTCCTGATCTGGTTCCAAAGTGAAAGCCGAGCGGTCTCCTTCTTCGGGCTCTAATGCGAGCAATAAGCGACACCGGAAACAAACGACAAAAGAAAGCAATGAGTCCAGCATGAATGCATGATGGATTATGCTGGGTATGCAATCCTAAAGTGACTTATGGGTGATAGAAACCTATTGTAACAAGAATGTCTTGGTTTCGATGGGTAGAAATGAAGTTATAACCCTAACGATGCATGCATGTCCGATTACCTTCGATTGCAAGTTCGAGTTAAAAATTACCACGCATAATAGATGGTCATGACTCAAAATGTTTGTATTATAGTAGGGCTCTGCGATACGAACCTAACACAACTGGAATCACCCAAAACGGAGTTATATTCGTCAAGTTACGGTTGATCGAAGATCGACGCTAAAAAGGGACGAACCATTTCATATTCAAATTGGTCTGAAGTGCAATTGCACATATTGAAATTTTGTTTCAACCAAATTTAGGAAATTTCATGAGGTTTCCGAATATATAAAATTTGTCCAATTTGGAGCTACGGTTCACAAGTTACGGCATTTTCAAGTTGCACGATTATTGGAACAAAACCCTAACCCTAATCTGCAAAAACTTAAATGCTACGCGCACCCGACCTAAACCCACTCCAACCCGACACCCATCTCGCTGACATGCGGGCCCCACTCATCAGTGCTGACTGGACAAAAGAATCCCAGTCAGCGGCTGACTGGGTTCCCGTGGCCAATGGGAGGAGCCCACGTGGCTCTCTCTTTTGCCTCGGTGGCCGGCGAGCTCGGGGAGGGGAGCTCCTCACCAGAGCTTCACCGGAGGAGCTCCGGCGGCATCCGAGGCATGGCTAGCTCGGGGAAGGGTGGCAAAAGCACCCGCAGCTCACCTAGAAGGAGATGCGCAGCCGAGGGAGGGCGGAGAAGGACGAAGGTGAGCTGGCGACGAGCGACGGCGGCGAGAAGCTTCGGTGGCCGGCGTAGAGGTCGCTCCGGGCTCGGATCTGCAAGGACAAGAGGAGGAGGGAGGTTAGGGAGGAGAGGAGGTGCTCGGGGGAGGAAGAATGGAGCCAGAGGACCACCGGAGCAAGAGGAATTGCTCGCCGGAGTTGGTGGCCGAACGCGAAGGAGACGGTGACGCGGTTGAGAAGCTCGGGCACGGGAGAGGAGGAAGAAGGCTAGGGTTGCACGGATGAAGGAGGGGAGGAGCGGTCGATCTGAACGGAACATAAATAAGGCGGCAGCGGTCGGAACGATGGTGGATCCACCGCCCACCTCGCCTACTGCGGCGAGGACGTGGCGGCGGGGTCCCGACAGGTGGGCCCCGCGCGTCGGGTGTGAGGGGGGAAGGCGGCAAATACCCGGGGGCGTCTTCCTAGGGAGGAGGCGGAAAGTGGCTTAGGGAGGCGGGTTCCAGGGGCTGGCGGGTTTAGCAGGGCCGGCCGAATGGGCCTCGGCCCAGAGCCATTTGATTTTCCTTTTCTTTTTCTTTTCCCAAGCTGAGTTAATTTGTAAAATCCATTTGGGCATCCAAAATAGCTCCAAATTAGTTGAAATTTTTACAGGATGTTTATATTTAAGTTTAGAACCTACCATAAGATTTTGAAGCCATTTGGAGCTGTTCTGATAGGACTTTGAATTTAAATTCAAATTTAACCTAAAGGAGGTTTCGAACTATAACTAGGTCCTAGACATTTCCAAAAATTCTGAAAATTTACAAGTAGCTATAGTTTTTATATCCAAGGCTATTTATGAATTTTTATAACCTTACCTCTACAGGAATATTGCTTAAGCATCTAATTACAATTCAGCCCTTTTAAGATTTTGACTTTTAATTCCTCATTTGAGGTAGCAAGGCATGAGGGCTTCGGGTAAGATTTTGGGAGAGGGGAAATGCAAGGGTGATCTACTAAGGGGGTCACTGATCTCCTCCCCTACTATTACTAATGATGATGTTTGGTAACCCAAATAAGTTGATTGGTGTTTGCTAAATTATCCACCGAGGATGAGATATGTACGTATTCTATAAAATATAATTATTGTAGATCTAAGTTTATGCAAGGTGGATGCGGGGATGATGGCATGTATGCATGGATGAATGCATGACCT
Organism: Stipa capillata; assembly: GCA_019208055.1. Lineage (NCBI taxonomy): Eukaryota > Viridiplantae > Streptophyta > Magnoliopsida > Poales > Poaceae > Stipa > Stipa capillata. The sequence continues at coordinate 3,241 of JAGXJF010000496.1, read as the reverse complement.
AATTCACGATATAGAACAGGGTATTACAGTTAGCTTCGATTTGAGTGGTCGTAGACCCAAAACGGACTTCGTATGAGAAAGTTATAGTTGTTTTACTAAAACCTCTCAAACTAGGGTTAGATCTGGACTCTAAAACTAACATTCGGAGTTACAGTACAGACGGCTCTAATTTGAAACCGTCTATATAAATCGAATAGTATAAACGATTCTAAACTTGGAACCGTATGTGCTATTTGTACAGACGGTTTCAAATTTAGAACTGTCTGTACTAGAAGCGTCCCGCTTAGTTGTAGGCATTAGTTAAGAGGACAGCCATCCCATTTGTATTGCATAGTCAGCCTAGTTCAGCTGGCAACTGCCCTTGCTTGGACAACACGAGGTTGCGGGATCGAATCCTGCTGGAAGCATATTGTGCAATTTAATTATAGTGGTTGGATGGGACGACGCGGATGGCGGGATGAGACGCAGCTGAAGACTAGGCATATGGCGCGAGGGGTCATATTTTTTTTATAACACGACATCATAGACGGGTGCTAATCGATTAGCATAGATAGCTCCAAACTAGAATCATCTGTGCTATTCGATTAACCGTCTGTACTAATCGATTTGTACAGACAGTTTTTTTGAACTGTTTGAACCGTCTATACAAACCTGATTTGTACAGACTCTTTCGTACAGAATGTTCGAAAAAGCGTCCCGCACAGGGGTTCCGAACCGTCTGTACAAATGATTTCTGTAGTAGCGTCGATCAGTTTCACACTAAATTTCACTTTATTTAGGAAAAGTGAGCAATTTACCGATACATCAACATGTACAGATGAATACTGTAGCATTTTACTGCGTTTATGGTCTAGGTTTCAGACTAAACTGAAGGGGCGTGCCTCCTTGACAAGGAACACACATAAGGATAATTCCCATTTGAAACTGAGTGCAGATGTACCTGGCTCTAAAACGACAGTTTGATTTTTGTCAAGGGAAAACTGAAAGGCCGGGGAGAATAAAGCTCTTCCAAAATTGATTTTTTTTCCCCAGATGTACATTATGGGTTAACATGTGAACCTGCAAATTTTGCTTCAAGAACATGGCCGATTATGTGTTGTTAAAAGAAAATAGTGTACACTTATTGTCGCGGGGATTTCGCGGCAATATCCATTTGTAATAGGTTTAGGGGGAGCACGTTAGGAAGATTCAGGCAGTGCACGCAAGAGTTTTTACCCAGGTTCAGGCCCTCCAATGGCGGAGGTAATACCCTACTCCTGCTGTCTGTATTGCTAGTCTTGCGTGAAAGATATTACAAGAGGTTGGAGATGAAGCTAGCTTTTTACCTATGGAAAGAGAATCTAGCCCGAGAACCCAGAGCCCCCTCTGCATGGGGAGCTCTGCCTTATATAGGCTTGTACATTAGCCGACTCGGACAGTCGGCTGAGCTACAGTAACTGCCTAAATTAATTGAGGTATTTACACTGTGTAACCGCCCGAGTAACGCCAGTCTTCAAGCCGATGAAACGCTTGCTTTGATGGAGTAGTAACGTCTGACTTGATGGCACCCGGACGTTGCACCCATACGGGCCTTTCTTGGGCCTCCATCCGAGTGGGCCTCCATGGAACTCTCCGAGCCTGTTGGACCGACTCGCTGTGCTGGGCCTACCCGGATGGGCTCCCCTCGTCAGTAGCCCCCGAGTGCTTCGAGGTCTCGACACGGATGCCGACTGACGAGCAAGTTGAATAAGCCGCTAGTGGAGAGACCTTGATGGACTCCCATGACACCTGGAAAAAGGTTAAATTTGTGCTAACTATTAGGAATTCAGTGATACCCGCACTTTCCGGCTGGGGAAGTCGGCTTGTGGCCTTCCGGGAGGCGTATCATAAATTTTGAGTGAATCCGAAATAGCGTCTGGCGTATCCGAGTGGACCGTTGCCATCTTGTGCCCGCAGGGGGGACGCCTTCGATCTTCAGCTTCGAAACTGAGTCCTCGAACTCCGGCATTGAATCCTGAATTAGTGAGCCATTTTGCGCCGCTGTGGCATCCGGCTCTGATTCAGGGATCATGTTGCTCCGCTGTGGATGCCGGGTTCGTCCTTAGTTTGGGTGTTGCCGAGTGACCTGCAAACCCTGTTGGGTTGGTCATCGGCACCCTTTCGCAGAGCCAGTCTGCTTCCGAGTATGGCGGCTTGTGCACCTTGGAATTGTTTGATGGAGTCGGTACAATTCATGACGTGTCCTAGCAACCTAAGCCGATTCCAATCCGACTCGGCTTCCGAGTGATTCGACCCGACCGAATCAAACCCGGTCGAAGCCAGCTTGTGTCACACGGCACTGTCTTGACTGTACCCGACGTCGCCTCAGCATTTAATGCGCGCAGTCGGTTGGACAGAGCGCCTGCAGTGCTGCAGCGCAATGATTTTGCCTCAAGTTCCGCACGAAGCGTGCCCGAGACATCCGCTGCCGCTGATCTGACTTCGCATGACGTCCGAGGCAACGGTTCATCATGACTGCACCCGAATCACGCGGGCGGCGTTCGTGGGATGGAGGCTGACGTAATGTCCGCCGGTCACGTTGCCTAGGACACCGCGCCGTGGCAAAAAAAGCGCCCGAATCCCGCGGGTGCGCGCGCGTGGGACGGCAGTTGCCGCGGCGGTTTTCTGCCACGTCGGATGCACGACTGCCGGCGGTTGGACTCCCTTGGCTATAAAAGGGGGCGTAGGGTTGCCGTACTTCTCATCTGCTTTTGCTTTCCTCGCGCCCAAGCCCTTCGTCTCCAGAGCTCCGCCACCGCGCACTTGCTCCCGAGAGAAAAGCTCGCTCATCGCCGTTCGTCAGTTGCCGATCATGTCTCGCGCCGGCAAGGGCAAGAAGGCCAATGCTTCCTCCTCTGCCACCGCCGCTGATGGGTGGAAGAAAGGAGACTGGGTCCCATCGGTCGTCACCGACCAGATCCTCGTCGGATTCGCCGGCGTCGGTCTGCTGCCGCCTCGCGCCGTCGGCAACTGGAGGGCGCCGTTCTAGGAGGAGAAGCCCGCTCCACACGCACACGAGCGCGTGATGCTCGTCCCCTTCATGGAGCGGTGCTTCTCGCTGCCGCCACATGACTTCTTGCGCGGCCTCCTCTTCTTCTACGGCCTCCAACTCCATCACCTGAGCCCCAATGGCGTTCTGCACATTGCGTGTTTTATCACGCTGTGCGAATGCTATTTGGGGACTCGGCCTCACTGCGGGCTGTGGAAGAAAATCTTCACGGTG